>JAHKKF010530209.1:0-25572 GCA_019740295.1 Labeo calbasu
AATTTTAAATTACATTTTTAAAATTAAAACGAGACAATTTTACTGCTGTGTTAACTGGGTTGCTACTTGATAACAATGTAAAACCAATGTCCTGAAGCGGAACCAGTTGAAAACCAGTACATTAAAAAATAAATAATTAAAGTCTTAGATCTACTTTTTTGTCAAGTCTAAGCTTATTTATTGCACACTACACACTAAATGATAACGAAATGTTATAATGTCAGCATAAAGCATCATGAGTCAGGATAAATGAAGTGAACCATTTTGTTAAAAAAGCAGATCATCATCAGTACAGTGCCAGTGACCACTTATATTCTAGGAAAGGGTTTTATAGTGTTAAAGGAAGCAGAGAGCACTTCAGTGTGGAGAACCACTGTTATGAAGAGTCTCTCTCAACACCACCTTCTTACACCTCAGTGCCCTACAAACATAAAATGCATAACTGACTCTGTATATTCTAAACGACTCGTGAGAACAACATCCCTTTTCCCTTAATAGATGATGCTCACACTTAAATACATTGACTTAATAAAAATACACATTATTGCTCTGTTTCAAAACTAAATGAGCCATAGACAGCATTTTAAGGCATAGACATGAAAGCTGTTCTAAATAGACCCAAGCGACCCAAATCAGTCACTTGCGATGTTCCATTTCAGTTAGCATGCTTCCGAATAAGGTACAGTAGTATACGACAAAACAACTCACTAGGATTTGAAACAGAGCTTATGTTTATAAAAATGATATTTTTGTACAACAGTAGCTTGTGAGTTGTTCCTCACCCGTCTTTCGTCTGGTCTTGGAGTTGTTATTGTTGATGCCGACTTTCTTGGCTTTTTTCACTCGTTGATATCTCAGTGCTTCTATCCTCTCAGACCCTGCAGAGCCACTTGATGCACCTCGACGTTTTCTGTGCAGGAAGCAAAGAGAGGCAAAGCCATCACACAGGGGAAAAGTATTGCGGTGGCTCGCCATGTGTGTTAAACTGGTCATAGTAGCGATCACATGGCCTTTGGTTAATTTACTGTTGCTAGTGCAGGCCTACAGGCAACTCAGATTACCCACGAATCAAATGATCTGAACCAGGCATGGTCCAGTTTAGCATGATAAGTATGATGCAAAACATTTATTTGAGTGGAAAGATAGGTATACTTAAAGTTGCTCAGATATTTCCCGTCCACAATTACATTTTGGATTAGAGCTCAAATCAACATTTAAACGTAAAAAAATATGTCAAGCTTAAAGAAACTGTAAGACAAAAGTCTATATATTTTATCATATATTATAGAAAATGAATTTAGTTTTAAAATGTATACAATACCTCAATATGGCAACATTACGTATCTGTTTAAAGAGAAATTTTGAGAAATCATTACATAGATTGGGGTAATTACAATGGGTGTGCATATTTATATACATATTAGAATAATACTGTAATGGTAAAGTACTTTAAAATTTGACTTATAAATACACGTACAGTCTTCCCATCCAAATACAGTATGGAGGCACTTAAACCGGCAGCCCGCATACTCTGCCCAAAACACACACACACACACTCACGCACACACAGCTCTCACGAGGCACAATAAAATAACAGAAATAGCATTATAGAGGGACCGTCCTTCTGCCGAGGCTGCCGAGAGAAATTAAAGGCCATTAGTAGAGGGGGGAAATCACAGCTCAGCGACAAAGCATTGTCAGAAATGTGCTCATAGACATGAATACTGTCTACAATGGGCTTCACCATGCTGACAGGGGGAGAGATGGCGGGAGGGGAAAATGGCTACTTGGGAACAGTCACATAATGAAAAATAAAACAAAGCACTTGGACAACAAATGTAACAAGAATTTAATCAGATATTTGTTGGTTTTTCAACTGAAGAGCAATATTTAGCAATGGCATGCATGGCAATTTGCACATGGAACAGAACTTTAAAGGGGAATACTCTGGAAAAGCACTTCGTCGGGTGAAAGCCACAAATAAAAAGGAGCATTTTCAGGTGCCAATAGTACTTTCCCCATTGTAAAGGAAGTGCAGGAACTGTTTTGGAAGAAAACTTGCTTCGCATGATTGTGAAATGTGTTCTGCAGTCCAAACTTACACAAAACAAGTGCAGTTTTATGCATACGCTGCGTGTAGACTAGGTCAGTCGTGATTCTACAATAAAAATACGAGGCGTCTGTATAAGGCTCATGGTTTTTGAATCACTTGAATTGGTTTCAAGCAATAAAAAGCACCTACCTAAAATGAGGTATAACATGCAACTCCTGCTTGAGACGGTCCCTAACAAATGGTCACCTTGATCCAGGTTGAGTTCAAATTCGCAGGCACTGCAAGTAGTGTTTGTGCTGTCATTCAATATAAACTTTCATTTAAAAGCACATTTATTTAAAAAAAAAAACAGACCATGAATCAAACCATGAGGACTGTCTCAATGGAATCAGTATTAAAGCTCTGTTCTTGAGATTTTTTTAAATGCGTCTCAAGCATGAGGTTGTGTTGACTAAATGAAATGTGCTGGGTTTTCTAATCAATAACTGGGAAATGTACATATGCATACTAAGACCAGAATGCATATAGGATTCAAGACTGCAGAACTAAAATATGTGGCTATCTGAAAAGAAATGTAAAGTAAACTTGGTAATAAACGGAAAGGAAAGCAAGACCCAAAGACTTGTATTCCCCTTTAAAGGACGAGGTGAATAAAAGCCCCACCTGCTGCCCCCCCCCTTTCAGACATGGATCCAACCCTTACCTATTGCGGTGTAGAGGACCTGGTCACAACAACGCTGCCCAGATAGCTGAGATCAATCAAAAACAAAGCAGGTAAGACTCGAGGAGTCATCAAGAATGACCAAATGCCCTATTTAAGATGATGGCGACATTGCAACAGATGAGAGCAGACAGTCCCTGCAACGCGATTCGCCCAACAAGCCTCCCCCTGGCAGTCAGAGCTGGGGTGACCTGGGTGACAGGAGGCAGGAGAGAGGGGGGGAGTGTGGAAAAGGCAATCATGCGGTCAGGTTACTTTGGAACAGGAGAAGAGCCCTGGACACACCAACCTCAGCCTCCACATCATACATTCTGAGAGTCGTCCTAAAAAGCCTGGAGTTAGTCAAAACAGTGGGCTTCGTTTGGACTGGGACTGGTCAATTTTATTGCACATGTGGGGTTCCTCCTGTTGGGTGAAAGGCAGGGTAAAGCATGACAGTGAATGGAAAGGCTGAGATCCTGTGGTGGTGTACCTCTGATTCCAGGCTTTTTAGGGGCTTCGTTATTGCATTTTAAATCAACTTCAAATTGAACTTCTCCAGACACGTAGCCCTAAAAGGTCTGTCACCATGTCTGTGAAGCAAATAATTCATCTTGACTTGGAATCGGTTACCCCGCAACCGCATTTGACTTTTGGTCTAAGACAAGTGCTTTAAAGTGCTTCACAGACCTCATGAATGAATTTGGATGTCTGACATGAAAAGCAGAATTAGTGGCATAGAAAACTATAGCACAACTTGTCTATGTAGACAATGGTTTTGAATGGTTTTGAATAATGCAAGGCATCTGGGGCAGTGTGTCTATGAAAGCATGAGTTCTAACACTACGAAAACCAGCTTAAGGCAAGCAGCAAACATAATTTTGCCCATGTGAGCAAGCTGTAGCATTGGTTATTTCTGCACTGAGACCCCTGAAGATGTCACACTTAGGCCAGATGGTACATGGTTTATCAGTCCACACACTCCAGGCCTAGTGCACCTACCCTGAAGCTGATAACTGGGGTGGAGAGGGTTCTGATGGAAGGATCTCCTCCTCAGTCCTCCTCTGGGTTGGCATCTGCCCAAAAATGTTGCTGCTTTCTACAGGAGGTGAAGGGGACTGTGACGGATAGCTTGCTGCTGAGGTGGCAAACGCCATGTGGGATCGGTAGCTGGGACTTGCCCTTCGGCTTCCTTGGCCTTGAGCGGGAGAGGAGGAGGGGGAGGACCTCCTAGAGAAGCTAACTGAAGAAGGAGGTTGAAGGGTGATCTCAGACATCTCGGGAGGAATCGGGGGTTGGATGACACTGGGACGGGGCCTGGGGCGTACTACGATCTCCGGCGAGCCTTCGTGGGAGCTAATAGGGCTTTGGGTGAGAGGTGAGAGGCGGGATGGCTGGAGAACGACCATGCTGGGTTCCATCCTACGGGGCTGCCTGGGGCTAAGCCTGGGCGTAAGCTCGTACCATCGGGTATCCAGGCTTCCGAACGAGCTTGGGCCAACCATGTGAGACACCGGGTCAGGGTAAGGCAATACCGGTACACCCATACCGTGGCTTGTGTGTCTTAGCTGCCCTAGACTCTGTGCCTCTTGCATAGGTAAACGCTTGGCTGGAAGGCCCTGAGGCTTGACCTTGCTGGGAGACTTGCCTGGGCGGCTCTTTGGGGCCTCCAGCTGCAGGATACCAGGGTAAGGAGATACTTGAAGGGCGGAGGGCTGGAGGGCACTAGGAGGAAGAACAAGAGGGGGAGGAAGGGGAGGCTCCGGATGAAGATGCAAAGGGTGCGGAGGTGGAAAAATAAAGTGAGGACCCTCGATTGTGGCAAAGGTAAAATCAGGTCGCTGCCAGATGTCTGGAGAGCGTGAGGTGGAGGGGTGCGCCAAGGGGAGGGTGTAGCCAGAGACTGCATAATGCTGAATCTCTCCCTCACCGATTTCCTCCGGGATGGTGGGATGACCGAAAGGTCCCTCCAGGTGGTAAGGAGGAGAAGACATTACTGAGCTGAGAGGGCTGGTGTCTGGCATGTAGAAGGGAGGTGGAGGCTCAGGTTCCCCTGGACTTCCCAAGTAGCTGTAGAACTGGCCATGCGAAAAGGCTCGGAAATGAGGAGCACCACGAATCTGCCCTGTAGCCTGGAGTCGACTCGTCTCCATGATAGTCATGCCTTCCATGGGCCTCTGGAATCGGGGACTGTAGGCTGGGGGCTGCAAGTAAGACTCCTGGCTAGAAGAAATGGGGGAGATCTGATGGGGTCTGAGGGTAGCCATCATCGGCGGCATGGGCCCCGGATCATCATTCTCCTCATCTGACTGACGAAATTCAGGGTACAGGTCAGACTCCTCCACGAAGGGGAAGCCCTCAATGCGCCGTGCCTTAACTGGAGTTTCCGCATCCGAAGGTTCCATGACAAAGCGCCCATCTGGGCCACGACTGATCAATTCGATCGGCGTGGTAGCCTCCGCCTCGTGCTTGGAGACGCTATATTTCTTGCTAATTATTGCTCTCTTGGTCTTCTTGTATAAGGACAGCTCCTTCTCCTTGGCAGGACTTTGAGGAAACTTCTTAGCTCGTAAACCATCCTCGGAGGACTCTGAAGGAGGTCCAATGGAACGGACACTTTCTGGACTAACCTTTCCAGAAGATGATCTATAAAAATCAGAAAGAAAAAGAAAGAACAATAAATATTGACAATTTGAGGTTTCAAGTAAAAATACGTCTAAGATATGAGGAATACTTGTGACTCAAATGTACTTATAATACGCCACAACAGATTCTTTGACAGTCTTGCACCCAGGGTACTTCACAGTATATCACACTCACAGCTCTTAAAGCGACAGGAAAGGCGAGCATGATGTAAGCTATTTAATTTAAAAGTTTGTCACCAACTGAAACTTGCTTTTTTACTTGAAATGTTTGCTATCATTGTTAGTAAATCAATGAACTGTTTTCTGAAACTTTGCTGACATACTTCTGAAACATTTCTTAAGATAACCAGTTGTCCCCAAGCGTTTAGTGCAACTTTTTTAGCATTAACCAGAATGATTACTGAAGTAGTTTGTTTACTTTAAGGTTATAATCATGTGAGCTAAATGTAACCTATGATTTAGTTTTGCCAGTTTATCTTTTCGGCATCTTTATGCTACTTTACAAATTAACAACATCAGTTATCTTCCAATCAAATTGAAAATATCTAGGACACACAATTACATGATCATTTCAGGCCTCATAAAGTAGCACCCTGAAACCTAATAGAGATGATTACATATGATTACAATGAGTTTGTTTGTTGGTTGTAATTTTCACTCTTTTTTTCTGGATATATCTTGTCATAACTCATACTTGTTAAGGCCTTATACTCTCCAGTCACCACTGTTTGAATATCAAAACTAATTCAGTTTTAACAGTATTGTTTCTTCAAGAAGTGTGTAAAGTGTGTGGTAGACACCACATATCTAAAAAGATATGAGTGCTCATTAATCATAGATGGTGACATTTTCCAAGACATTCAACTGAGAGTATTTATATGACCAAACAACGAGAAATAACAAGCATAGCCCAGAAAAGAAGAGAGAAAATCAGGAAATGTTGGAGCCATAATACTTTATTCAGTAACACATATACATGTAATGGCTGAAGCTTTGTTTTTGCTGAATCATTACACCATGCACTTTCGCTTGTAATGGCTGCGGTGACGGAGCTTGGTTTCCATGGCAACTGCCTATTGATGACCACCATTCAGGTGCAATGACGTTATGCCTGCTCCAAGCAACAATACAGTGCACCATAAAGCAGGCTTTTCCCCAGCCAAGCAGAGGGAACACACAATACACACTCTATAGCAAAATAAACTCCCCACCAAAGAAACTTCCCACCATTGTTCTCACAAATGTTTAGAGGCATAATACACAACACGTCTATTAAGAGAATGAAAAGAAAACTAAACACACAGACAGGTTTGATCGGATATTAACTTGCTTGTCAACAAGACTGTGCTTTCATTTTTGCAAGAGTAAACATGTTTTGGATAAAAACACTGATAAAACGTCAAAGATTAAGTGTGTGTTTTAACTGTAATTATCCTTATCAGCTGATGAAGTTGTCGTCCTGCTAAACGTTGTGATAAAAGATAATGACTTCAGGACTGCTGACAGAAAGATGGTATCAGACCTTATAGAGGCCACCAAAATAAACTGTTTCTGGTTCTGCTTGGTCTTCATGGAAATTTCTCCTGGAACTTCATAAGGACTCTTCAAATTCATACAAAAAACACACTGCTGCTATTTTAGTTCACAAAATTCTGGACTAGAATTCAAGAATGATTGTCAAGCAATACAGTACCACAGTTAATACAGTTTTTGGCACATATCTCATTAAAAGCTCAATCTACTATTACTTTTCACTATTACTTTTCACAAGTGCAAAAGCTTCACGATATACCAAGATTGTGCACTGTTTACCATTTAAATAAGTTAAATCCACTAACAAAACAATAAATAATGAACAAAAAGCAATCTGAATGCAGGAACGCCAGCTGCTTCACGTTAACCTCTGGTGTGCAAGGGTGTGTTGGTGACATATAGGCAGTGGTTCAGGTGCTTGGGAGGGAGAAATCTGAAACAAATATTATGGGGGTGATTAAGACACATGAAAGAGAGTGCAAGCCAGCCCTTGGCAGCCTATGGCCTTAATGTGTGCAACATTATTTAAACTGTACTGTAAATTTAGTGTGTGGAAGCACAAAAGTTTACATGCAGTGCTTAATGTTATGTAGAATACAGCAAGCAAGATAGTTCAATATTATTTAAAAACTGACGCTACGAAATAGTATATATACATCAGAATTTAAATAAAATGTGACTTTGGTAGTGTTTACCATATACGTTATAAATACATGAAAGATTGGCAGACAGATAGACAAATAGATGCAGTTAAAGTCAAAAGTTTACATACACCATGCAGAATCTGCAAAATGTTAATTAATTTTCCAAAATAAGAAGGATCATTCAAAATGCATGTTTTTTTGTTTTTTTTAATTTAGTACTGACCTGAATAAGGTATTTCACATAAAAGATGTTTACATATAGTCCACAAGAGGAAATAAATAGTTAAATCAAAAGTTTACATACTCTTGATTCTTAATACTGTGTTGTTACCTAAAGGTGAGTTTTTTTGTTTAGTTATAGTTGTTCATGAGTTCCTTGTTTGTCCTGTACAGTTAAACTGCCTGCTGTTCTTCAGAAAAATCCTTCAGGTCCCACAAATTCTTTGTTTTTCTGTGTATTTGAATACTTCACACGATCAAACGCTCACTGAAGCTTCAGAAGGAAACGCGATGCATTACGAGTCAGGGGTGTAAACGTTTAAACATTTTTTGCCTAAATATCACTTTTTTTCCCCATTTAGTACTGCCCTTCAGAAGCTACAGAAGATACTTACATGACAAAACAAGTTAAATTTACCCTGATCTTTAAATTGTAAAAATTAATGCATTGTTTTTTCCTTCTGAAGCATCATTTTAACCTTCTTTAATAGTTGCATATGAGGCCCTCAGTTGTCCTTAGTGTGAAAACATAAATCTCAAAATCATACAGTCATTGTTGGAAAGGGTTCAAATACACAAAAATGCTGAAAAAGCAAAGAATTTGTGAGACTTGAAGGATTTTTCTGAAGAACAGTGACTCATGAACAACTATCTCTAAACAAAAAAACACAACTGTAGATCATTCAGGTAACAACAGAGCATTAAGAATCAAGTGTATGTAAACTTTTGAACAGGGTCATTTTTATCATTTTAATTATTATTTTCTCTTGTGGACTATAAGTAAACATCTTTTATGTGAAATCTTATTCCGGTCAGTAGTAAATAAAAAGTAACATGCATTTTGTATGACTCCTCTTATTTTGGTAAAATAATTAACATTTTGCAGATTTTGCAAGGTGTATGTAAACATTTGACTTCAACTGTAGATAGATAGATAGATAGATAGATATAGGTAGATAGATAGACAGATAGATAGACAGATAGATAGATAGATAGATAGATAGATAGATAGATAGATAGATAGATAGATAGATAGATAGGATACTTTTGAAAATGTGGACCTGTGGAGGAAAAAAATTTGGCAGACAGGGAGGAAAAGTAGCAGCTCACCCAGAGAGACCCATCAGGAGCAGGTAACACTAAGAAGAACTGAGTGGCTTAACTTAATAGAGATGTGACTGCATCCCAACACAACCAAAACTCATTTCCCCCTTTATACAAGGTCCAGCTATGTAATGGATGACTTGGTGAGAGTTTGGGGAGCTGTATTAAATTTGATTCAGGGATGAATGTGTGTGAAATATTTGTTCGAAATTTCAATAAAAGGCTAAATATGATTTAAAGTGTAGTTGCTTGCCTAATTTCAAAGCTAGTGTTATGAAAAGCATTCATGACAAACTTGACCCAGTTCTGTGACCAGGATTCCACAGCTCTTAATCTACTGCTTTGTAATCAAATTAAAGGTACTGTGTCGCCCTCTGCAGGACACATGAAAACAAACTGAGGCTGTAATCAAATTAAAGGTGTACACTGGGATATTTACAACCTAGAGTCTATGGACTGCAAGTTTTGGTAGTCCCTTCATTTATAAACGGAACGGGTAAATAATACACTTATAATAGAAAGCCTATACCATAGTGTATACCATAGAGGATATATATTAATATATACAAAATGAATGTACACAGTGCTTTTTACAACACTCACTGTTTCAAATCAGCTTTACAGAAAACTGTAATGTTTATAATATCCTAATATCTTCATGCCTTACAATGTACTGTAATGTATGTAAACAAAGTTGGATATAATACAGTGGCGAGAAAAAATATGTAAACCCATAGGAATTGGTTGGTTTTCTGCATTAGGTAGCAATAGAATGACATGACAGATGAAATGTATGATCAATTAATGCAGAAAGCAACCAATTCCAATGGGTTTACAGACTTTTTCTCAGAATTGAAATATTCTTAATATTTAAAATAACTGTTTTCTATCTGAATATATTTTAAAATTAATTTATTCCTATGATTTCAAAGCTGAATTTTTTGTATCATTACTCCAGTCACATGATCTTTCAGAAATCATTCTAATATTCTGAAAACATTTATTATTATTATTATTATTATTATTATTATTATTATTATGTTGAAAACAGCTGAGCAGAATTTTTCAGGTTTCTTTGATGAATAGAAAGTTCAGAAGAACAGCATTTATCTGAAATAGAATTGTTTGTAACAGCGGAAACTCTGAATATCAGAGTGATTTCTGAAGAATCATGTGACACTGAAGACTGGAGTAATGATGCTGAAAATGTAGCTTTGATTACAGGAATAAATTACATTTTAAAATATATTCAAATAGAAAACAGTTATTTTAAATAGTAAAATATTTAAAAATATTTGTACTGTACTTTGGATCAAATAAATGCAGGCTTGGTGAACAGAAGAGACTTCTTTAAAAAACATTAAAATCTTACTGTTCAAAAACTTTTGACTGGCAGTGTAGGCGTATTCATTTAAATGTTTTTTATACAAACATTCCCACACAATAATTAAGAAATTAAGTTGAAAATAACCCAGAAAGCACCTTTAAATGTGTAAATCAGGCAGGGTGCCAAAAGGCATGTAAAAAGTCTTAAGATTTGGGTCTCCTGTGTGTATAGCGCATGGGTTCACAGCCTGCCAAAACAACCGTGCCCAGCAGCGCACATGGGACGCATGCAACATAAGGCAGTGCACACTGCTGAACAAGGTGCAGGCACTCACAGAGGACTGGCGGGCGGAGGCCTGTAGCTGCTTCTCTCCTGCCCTTCCCAGTAGGGTTCTATGCCAGGCAGAGGGGTAAGAGGACTCCTGCGGCAGGAAACACAATAGAGATGGGAGGGATAGGGACGGGGAGGGGAGGGGTCATGTTGGCCATCAATGAGGCTGCTTTCCATACAACCAACATAGCAGGAGAACAAAACAGTGACATGAAGTGAAGTAAAACGGGAGAGCTTGAGGACATAAGAAACGATAATGATCAAGGGCACTGGATTGTTCATTTATTAAATGACACAGTTAATCATCTTTCACTCGTTTTAGGGCCTGTGCATGCAGGGATGTCAAGGCCAGCTTGGATCCATGCAGTCTTCTTGTTTTGATATACCAGCAGACATTCAGTGGTTTATTTGAGATTCCTAGCAAAATCAGCTGATATACAGTGGAGCGCAAAGATCTGAGACTAAATGCTTCAGGTTTGCATTTTGAACATTTTTATTTAAAATTCTGATTTAAAGATTACTTCAAACGTTTTTATTAGCGCTGTCAAAATTAGCGTGTTAACGCGGGCGAATAATTTGTCCAATATTTAACGCAGTTAATGCAGGGGCGGAGCTAGAGTTGGCCACCCCACTCACAACTGCTGCTTCTCTCTCTTTTTTCTTGACAAAAAGTCAGCTTATTTAGTCACACGACTACATCAAATGGGACATCAAATTTTCAGTCAATCAAACTAATGCAGGAAAGTTACAGGTGACAAGGGAGCAGTCAGATGAGATGTTGTCAGGCTATATGTCAGTAAACACAAATTGTCCTCTCCTGACAGCTGTTATACTGTGCTCGTAGCACGGACGCTTCAACTGCATGCAAAAACGCGCATTGTAGCCTGTATCATTTCATATTAAACCATGAATGAAACCACGAGCATGAGTGTCAGATCTGCGTCATGTTCAGCAGCGGCTGCTCTTAAAGTAGCAGCAGCCAAATAAGCTAATAACTCAGCTGCTGTAATGTCTTATAATCAAAGAACACACAAAAAAAGAGGAAATTGATAACTTTTGTAGCTTTAAGGATTTATTTATATTTAATTTAGTATTAAGTGTTTAATAACTTCATTTAGTTTCTGTACATTTTCTGCTTGGTGAAGGGCACAGGTAAATAAGTTTACTTAAATTAGAAGTTGTTATTTTTGAAAGTGTAATAAATGTTAAAAATGAGCTTTCAATAATACTATGTTGAATGGCTATAGTCTATGGTTAAATATTAGATAAATAAAAAAAATTCATGAAAAAATATTTAACAATTATTAAAAACATACTGTCTTTGCGTTGTTTCTATATTAATTTGAAGATTGAATGTGAAATTATTGCAATATAAAAGTATATTTAAAAACTTTAATGTTAGGTGGGATTATTCACGATTAATTGCAATTATTTTAAGAGAAAAATGTGTTGTTGTTTTTTTTTTTAATCGATTTACAGCACTAGTTTTTATTACAATTAATCATCATGTCACAAGTGTGATTATTTAATTTAAATAGTGACATTGGAATAGTATAGAATGTTTAGTATTTCTTATTTATTTGGCATTAACATTTCTTCATTTTGTATTTTCAAAATTCCCAAGCTTTTCTTTTTTAAACATTCTTTCTTTCTTTGCTGACACTAAATATCAGTTTTTCAGTGTAAAATCAGACTTTTGCCTCCACTGTATAATTTTGCAAAGCAGAAGCCTATGTAAAAATAAGTACAATAACTCAAAGTATATTTTGTGAATAATGAACACTTGATGCCATAATAATACTGCAGATAAAAGCAGTAATGTAAAAATAAATTCAATAATACAGCACTACCACAAAGAAACCATATCCCAGCATATCATGAAATAAAGTGACAGTTTTTAAAGGGACAGTTCACCCAAAAATGAAAATTCTGTTATTAATTACTCACCATTATGTTATTCCAAATCCGCAAGACCTTCGTTCATCTTCGGAACACAAATTAAGATATTTTTGATGAAATTGGAGAGCTTTCTGACCCTGCATAGACAGCAACGCAACTGACACATTCAAGGCCCAGAAAGGTAGTAAGGACATTGTTAAAATAGTCCGTGTGACATCAGTGGTTCAACCTGAATTTTATGAATCTACAAGAAAAAAACAAAAATATCCTAATTTGTGTTCCGAAGATGAGCATAGGTCTTACAGGTTTAGAATGACATGAGGATGAGTAATTAATGACAGAATTTTAATTTTTTAGTTGAACTATCCCTTTAAATGTCACAGCTGACATCATACCAGAGCTAACCCACTTAGCTGCAGACTACTGAAAGATGCATGTAGGAGGATCAAGTACTATAAATGTAATATCTGAGACATTTCTAGTCTAAGTGTATTATTATAGAGAAGCAGTGTTATATCCTTTCTAGTCACTTAAATCTTATCTTCTGTGTTTCTAAAGCATTAAAGGACATCAGACGATGTGTCAAGTAGAATAGCTTCTTCTTGCTTGATTTAAGAAGTATATAATACTGTGATAGGATAATACTTCAAATACTAGATTATGAAGAAATAATATGAAGGAATACTATTAAATGTATAAATAAGAAAATCCTAGTCACCGATGTCCACTGTTATTAGCACTGGGAAGAAAGACAAACAACAGAGTTAGTGTAAAATATAAGTTAAGAAAAGATGAGTCCCCGCTGTTAAGTAGTGTGTTATTATACCATGGTAAATGCAAAATAAAAATATGAAAGCATTGTAACAGGCATTCTTGGAAGCAGAGACAAAACAGCATGCTCATTTACCATGGTAGAAAATTCATAGATATTGTTGTTATCACCCAAAGTTATTAAAGAGTTCACCCAAAAAGAGTTCTGTCATCTGGGCTTTTCAAACTACATTAACTCTGGATTATTTATTTATTTTTATTTTTATTTTTTTTGAAAAGGTCTTGACACTGGGTTAAGCTACATGTCTCACTAGCAATTTTGAAAGGCGATTAGAACCGCTTTTAATGGAGGGTTATGAAATACTGCCTGATGTTAAGCAAAAAACAACTAATCATAAAACCCTCAATGCTTTAAATATTAATGCGCTCATAAGCAGTTTAAACTTAATACAGACTGAAAAATTTCTCCCCCACCATAGCTCTAAAATCTTATTTGAACGAATGAAATATGCACATACAGTATCTATCAGTTTTGAGACACACAAGAACCACTTTCGGGTGAACTATAGTATCCTGTAAGGGCTTTTTGGTCAGAGAGGACTCCATTATTGCACAATCCATGATTAATATTCATCTTCACCAATAAATTGAATATCTTTTATATAATTTTTTTTTTTTATCATACCTATGCACTTCGAATCACATGTTGCACAGATGTTGGATATTTTTTACAGTGCTTGTACTGTACGAGCATGTTTTACACTCTCTTTTCAGTGTCTGACTGTTGCCATGGGAACTCAAAAGCAGCAGGTCACTTTGAATCAGTGTCTGTGTAGAAACCAATTACTACGAGGATGAACCTGAACCCGAGACTATAGTACTTTCATTACCAGGGTAGTAAGAGTCATCAAAACCATAAACATTCATAGACAGTTCAACACCACAGTCAATATATCTAGCAGGAATACATGAGCAGCATTTTTTTCCTACAATAAGTAATAATTATCTAAATCTCACTGCAAAACACTCATGTCTCAAACTGCTCATTAACAGCCATGAAATACAAGTTACAGAAAAATAGGAATAAACTTCAAATGCCTTTAATGAATGCTGTAAGGCACCAATGAAAATGCAGTAAAATTTTAGATAAATTCGGCACAGGTCGTCTTCCAGTCCCACCCTTTTTTCTGTCACCTCTCATTTGGTAATTAACCGAAGAGGCCAAAATAATAATAATAATAATAATAATAATAATAATAATAAAGAAAAGAAAGGAAGAATGTCTTTGAAATTAAAGGGTTACTTCACCCCAAAATGAAAATTTTATCATTAATCACTTACCCCCATGTCGTTCCAAACCCGTAAAAGCCTTGTTCATCTTCGGAACACAATGTAAGATATTTTGGATGAAAAAGATCTGTCCCATTGACTGCCAGGTAAATACCACTGTTAAGACCCAGAAAAGTATGAAAGACGTCGTCAAAATAGTTCATCTGCCATCAGCGGCTCAACCATAATTTTACCAAGCTACGAGAATACTTCTTGTACGCAAAGAAAACAAAAATAACGACTTTATTCAACAACTCGTCTCCTCCGCGTCACCGTAGCGCCATTTTGGATAGGATTCTCTGTACGCAAACAGCGTACGCTGTGCTCTCTCAGCTGCGTCACGTGGATACGTTTTCTCCGTTTATGTACGCTTTGATCCAAATGAAAACAGTGTATCGGCATGACGCAGCTGATAGAGAGCAGCGTACGCTGTTTGCGTACGAGGATGCAGATGAGATGAATTGTTGAATAAAGTCGTTATTTTTATTTTCTTTGCATACAAAAAGTATTCTCGTCGCTTCATAAAATTCAGATTGAACCACTGATGGCAGATGGGCTATTTTGAAGATGCCTTTCATACTTTTTTGAGTCTTGACAGTGGTACTTACCTGACAGTCAATGGGACAGATATTTTTCATCCAAAATATCTTAAATTGTGTTCCGAAGACGAACGAAGCTTGGGTAATTGATTAATGACAAAATTTTGGGGTGGAGTAACCCTTTACTGAAAAAAAAAGTCAAATGTTGTGGTGCCATACTTACAGATGAGGCAATAATGTGGCTAAATGTGCAATCCGTTTGCAACAAGTCCAGCATATTTTGAATTTTGAAGTAATTAAATACAAAGTTAGTTCATGATAAACTCCATATAGCAAAATGAGCCAATGGTGTTTCTGGTAAACATACAGTGCAAAAATTGACCTTATTTACCCCTACAGCAATCTTTACTTACTAATTTAATTAGTTCTTTCTGGTCCTTGAATCTGATTGGCTGAGAGGAGTGTGATATTCTAGTAATAACAGAACTCCAAATGATTCACTATTTGTATCACTCCGCTTGGGGTATTTCTCACAGCGAGTGTCACGGCCAAGCCTAAATCTGCTATAATTTTATAAATAATATTGTTTTTGTATCACAGAATGTAGTTTTAAAGGTGCAGTGAGTAAATTTTAGCAGCATCTTGCAGTGAGGTTGCGAATTGCACATAGAGAAGCTACCGTGGCCAACACGGCAAAGATGTCGTCGTCTGAGACAGCAAAGAATGAGGTTTCTTTACAAAAGTAAGTTAAAGAATTATATTTACTAAATTATTCAGTAAACCAATATGTTATTGAGAATATTATTGTTACTTGTTTATCATTGTTTCAGTGTTTTATTCGCAAGAACAACATAGTGACGAAACGTACTCTGTAGAGCAGTTTGTCCATTTAGGGCTACTATAGAAACATGGCTGCGCAAAATAGTGACTTCCATGTAAGGGGACTCGCGGTGCATGCAGATAAAAATAGCTCATTTCAAAGTAATAAAAATATAATTGTTCATTATGTTTAAACACCTCTGAAAACATAGTTGTGTTTATAATATTAAAATAAAATCAATAGATGTCAATAGATCATGTTAAATATTACACACTGCACCTTTAAGAGTTTTTTTTTAGGCGAGAATGTACTTGTTTAGATTTTATGCATGTGGTTTGTTAAAAAGATAGAAACGTCAGAAAAACAGAAATGTCTTAGTTGAGCATTTGAAATCTTTAAACTGCCAAAAACGAGAAGCTTTTATTATTAGATTTAGTTGGTTAATTTTAGAAATATACCTCTTTAAATATCACATGAGACCCGGAATTAGTGAATGAGATTATTAGTGAATAAGATTAAAATAATACAGTAATGCATCTGCTGTAAAGCAGTGATTCCCAACCATGAGGCCAACTAGGAGGTCTCAGCAAAAAAAAAAAAAAAAAAGCATCTAATCAAAATATTTATTAATTTAAAGGATTAGTTCACTTCCAGAATAAAAATGTCCTGATAATTTACTCACCCCCATGTCATCCAAGATGTTCATGTCTTTTTTTCTTCAGTCGAAAAGAAATTAAGGTTTTTGAGGAAAACGTTCCAGAATTTTTTTCATACAGTGGACTTCAATGGTGACCAGAAGTTTGAAGGTCCAAATTGCAGTTTCAGTGCAGCTTCAAAGGGCTCTACACGAGCCCAGCTGAGGAATAAGGGTATTGTATAGTGAAACGGTCATTAAAATTTATACAATTTTTAACCACAAATGCTCATCTCGCACTAGCTCTGCAGTGCGCATGCGCAACTC
Organism: Labeo calbasu; assembly: GCA_019740295.1. NCBI lineage: Eukaryota > Metazoa > Chordata > Actinopteri > Cypriniformes > Cyprinidae > Labeo > Labeo calbasu. The sequence goes on from JAHKKF010530209.1 coordinate 16,875, forward strand.
CACACCTTACGTAATCATGTTGGAAAGGTCACGTACAGTTCGTTTCCAATGTGACTACTTAATTTGTTAAGTCGAACTAGTGCAAGATGAGCATTTGTGGTTAAAAAGTATATAATTTATTTATTTTTTTAAGAAAATACAACCCTTATTCCTTGTGTAGAGCCCTTTAAAGCTGCATTGAAACTGCAGTTTGGACCTTCAACCCATTGGCTCTCTTTGAAGTCCACTATATGGAGAAAAATCCTGGAATGTTTTCCTCAAAAACCTTAATTCCTTAATTCGACCGAAGAAAGAATGACATGAACATCTTGGATGACATGGTGGTGAATAAAATAACAGGACATTTTCATTCTGAAAGTGAACTAATATTTGAATTTACCCCTTGAACAACTGTTCAACTGTTTGTTTTTCCCTTGAAGAACCAGGATTCACACAATCTATATATGAGGAAACCTGAAGGATATATGTGAACACAAACCCAGTCTTAAGTAGCACTTACAATCCATTGTATTGGGCAAAATTTTTTCTTTTATGCCAAAATCGTTAGGATATTAGGTAGAGATCATGTTCCCTGAAGATATTTTGTAAATTTTCGTACCGTAAATACATTAAAACTTAATTTTAGATTAGTAATATGCATTGCTAAGAACTTCATTCTGACAAAAGGCGATTTTCTCAATTTAATTTTTTTTTGCACCCTCAGATTCCAGATATTGAAATAGTTGTATTGTCGTATTCTAACAAGCTTTCAGTTCATGTATAGATCTCAATTAAAAAAAAAAAAAAAAGACCCTTATGACTGGTTCTTGTGGTTCAGGGTCACACACGAGGAAGATGAATATACATTTTACCAGTTATACCAAGCTCTAAAATAGTTTTTACCTTGAAGAACAATTCTTCAATTTGCATTTAACTGGTTTGAGAGATTGAAACATTTTTACACAACTAGACTATAATACAGGTACAAAAAAAATTAAATAAAATAATAAAAACACTGTATTCTTGATCAAATGAATGCAGTTTTGGTGAGCATATTTTATTTTATTTAGCATACTTTTTTGGACAATATTTATTTTTGATTTGGATTTTTACACAGCTAGACTATAATACAGGTACTGAAATAAAATAAAATAAAATAAAATAAAATAAAATAAAATAAAATAAAATAAAATAAAATAAAATAAAATAAAATAAAATAAAATTTTTTTGGACAATATTTATTCTTCGAGTAATGCAGGTACTAAAATAACATAAAATAAAATAAAATACTGTATTTTTGAATAAATAAATAAGGTCTTGGTAAGCTTTTTTTTTTAAATTTAACGCACATTTTTTGGCCAATATTTATTCTTTGATTTGGATTTTCCATGAACTGGTTTGAGAGACTGAAACATTTTTCACAACTAGACTATAATACAGGTACTGAAAAATAAAATAAAATAAAATCTACAGTTCAAAAGTTTTGGGCCAATATACTAGACCATATGACATGTACTGAAAATAAAATCAAATTAAATTAAATTAAATTAAATTAAATTAAAAAATACTTTCTTTTTTTCCTTTTTTTTTTTAAATCAAATAAATGCAGTTATGGTAAGCATAACTTATTTTTTTATTTAACATACTTTTTGGACAATATTTATTCTTAAAGTAATACAGGTACTAAAATAAAATTCAAAAATAAAAATACAGGTTTTTTAATCAAATAAATGCAGTCTTGGTGAGCATAATTTTTTAAACATATTTTTTGGCCAATATTTATTCTTCGATTTGGATTTACCATGAACTGGTTTGAGAGACTGAAACATTTTTACACAACTAGACTATAACAAAGGTACTGAAAAATAAAATAAAATAAAATAAAATACTGTATTTTTGATCAAATAACTAAGGTCTTGGTGAGCTTTTTTTTTTTTTTTTTAACACACATTTTTTGGCCAATATTTATTCTTTGATTTGGATTTTCCATAAACTGGTTTGAAAGATTAAAACATTTTTACAAAACTGGGCTATAATACAGGTACTGAAAAAAAAAATAATAATAAAATAAAATTAAATATTTTTGATCAAATAAATGAGGTCTTCGTAAGCCTTTTTTTTTCTTTTTAATTTAACACACATTTTTTGGCCAATATTTATTCTTTGATTTGAATTTTCCATGAACTGGTTTGAGAGATTGAAACATTTTTACACAACTAGACTATAATACAGGTACTGAAAAATAAAATAAAATAAAATACTGTATTTTTAATAAAAAAAAGAGGTCTTGCTAAATAGATTTTTACGCAACTAGACTATACTACAGAAGTAAGAAGAACATTAAGGCCCCAACTAAAATTCTGAAATGTAATTATTTTAATTTAAGTTAAACTATTAAGTTAAGTTAACTTTTTTGGTTACAGAAATTAAAACTTTTAAAATAATATTAGGGCTAGGGTGCATTTAAACATTACTGTGGACAATAGGGGACCTCACCATCTAAAAGGTGGAGAACCATTGATCTAAACTGCAAATTAGACAAGAGAAATCCAGCCTAATGGAAAAATGAAGAAACTGTTCTTTGATGAAATTAACTTAGACCGTCTAGTCAATGAACACACTACATCCATGAATCACCGGCCTATCACTGAGCAGTAATTAATGGGTCTTCTAATAAGATCTTTAAACGAGAGGGCGTGCCTGTCGGATGCCTTGATTTATGAAGCACACTCCACTCTCTGTCTGAATAAACTGAGGTGCGAGGGGAGAAATGGAAAGTTTTTTTTAAAAGACTACTTACGGAGTCTCCACGCTCTTTCTGCAGTGTGTTATAGACAGAGGGGGATCTGTTGAAGACAAAATCAGATTAGAGATTTCAAACACGCATAAAAAGATCAGTGGTGTGATTGTGGCAACTGCCTGTTAGTTAAACCTCTTCATAATGCAAGAGAACAACATTGTGGGAAAGCCTCGAATGTTAAACATAAAAAGTTCTCAGTGCTTTCCAGAACTGCTTAGACAAAAAAGTCCATCATTATGGTAAGAAGGGCATGGGTTTGGATGAGAAAGAGGAGGGCATTCTGACCGCGAGGGCACCACTAACCTCGTCTCCGCTTGAGCTTACGCCGTCTCTGTTTGTTGACGAAGCAGGCCGCTAGCGTGCTGAAGAGGATGGCTGCTGCCAGGAAACAGATGGTGGCCACAATGCCTGCCACCACCGGCCGCGCCAGCCCCTCGTCTGGCACCTCAGGCGGCGGGAAGTAGTCTGAAAGATACAAACAAGCTCGCCTTCAGCAACCACACACATAAGCGCTTTCATTCTAAGTGTGGGCTGTTTCAACAATAAACCACACAGCTCATTCTGAATGATTTAGTTAATAGGAGGGAAGATTTGAAAGATTGAAACAATGAAATAATCGTCGATCTTGTTTAGAAAGACGTTTCAAATACGTACAAAATCACCCTGGGATGCTTTGAGAAATGAAAACAAAGACTGAATGGCAGCCTCGTGTTTGTTTTGACTTCAAGTAGCGATTGAATTCTGACTGCAGCGCATAAACTATCTATTTAGGAAATCCAATCATTCAGAGGTGACTGTCAGTCACTGGAAAGTGGTAACAGAACAAGGACAGTCAATGAAACAGATAAATAAAATAAATAAATAAATAAAATTAAATACTGTTTTTCATTAAAACTGGTTTGAGAGAAACATTTTTACACAGCTAGACTATAATACAGGTACTGAAAAATAAAATAAAATAAAATCTACAGTTTTGAGCCAATATACTAGACCATAAGACATGTACTGAAAATGAAATAACTTAAAATTAAATAAAAAAATACTGTGTTTTTTTTTTTTTTTTTTTTTTTTTTAATCACATAAATGCAGTTATGGTAAGCATAACTTATTTATTTTTTTTTTATGTAACATACTTTTTGGACAATATTTATTTTTAGAGTAATATAGGTATTAAAATAAAATAAAACACAATAAAAGTACAGTTTTTTTTNTGAGCCAATATACTAGACCATAAGACATGTACTGAAAATGAAATAACTTAAAATTAAATAAAAAAATACTGTGTTTTTTTTTTTTTTTTTTTTTTTTTAATCAAATAAATGCAGTTATGGTAAGCATAACTTATTTTTTTTTTTTTTTATGTAACATACTTTTTGGACAATATTTATTTTTAGAGTAATATAGGTATTAAAATAAAATAAAACACAATAAAAGTACAGTTTTTTTTAATCAAATAAATGCAGTCTTGGTGAGCATAATTTTTTTAACATATTTTTTGGGCAATATTTATTCTTCGATTTGGATTTACCATGAACTGGTTTGAGAGATTGAAACATTTTTCACAACTAGACTATAATACAGGTACTGAAAAATAAAATAAAATAAAATAAAATCTACAGTTCAATAGTTTTGGCCCAATATACTAGACCATAAAACGTACGGAAAATAAAATAAATTTTAATTAAATTTAAAAATACTCTTTTTTTTAATCAAATAAATGCAGTTATGGTAAGCATAACTTATTTTTTTTTTTTATGTAACATACTTTTTGGACAATATTTATTTTTAGAGTAATATAGGTACTACAATAAAATAAAATAAAATAAAAATACAGTTTTTTAATCAAATAAATGCAGTCTTGGTGAGCATAATTTTTTAAACATATTTTTTGGGCAATATTTATTCTTCGATTTGGATTTACCATGAACTGGTTTGAGAGATTGAAACATTTTTACACAACTAGACTATAATAAAGGTACTGAAAAATAAAATAAAATAAAATAAAATAAAATAAAATAAAATAAAATAAAATAAAATAAAATAAAATAATATATTGTATTTTTGATCAAATAAATGAGGTCTTGGTGTGCATTTTTTTTTTTTTTTTTTTTTTTAATTTAACACACATTTTTTGGCCAATATTTATTCTTCGAATTCGGATTTTCCATAAACTGGTTTGAGACTGACACATTTTTACACAACTAGACTATAATACAGGTACTGAAAATAAAATAATAAAACAAAACACTTAAAAAGTTTGGGGCAATAAACTGATAAAGACATTTATATATGTTATTTAAAAAAATATAGATTCTTTAGAACTTTCATTTAAAAATCCTGAAAATTATTACAAACACAAAATTATTAGACAACACAACTGTTTTCGACATTTATAATAATAAGAAATCAGCACATTAGAATGATTTCTGAAGAATCATGTGATGCTGAAGACTGGAGTAATGATGCTATTTCAGCTCTGCCATCAATACAAAAAATACACGTTAAAATATATTAGAACAGTTATTTTAAACTAATAATATGTCAAAATATTACTGTTTTACTGTATTTTGATCAAATAAATGCAGTCTTTGAGAGCAAAAAAATGTTCTTGTATTTTCAAAATTGAACATACTTTCTTCAAATAATATTTATTCTTCGATTTGGATCAACTGTGGTTTGAGAGACATTTTTACACAACTAGACTATAATAAAAAGGTACTGAAGTAAAGAAACAAAAAAGCTTATAATAAAACAAAAAGAGCACAATGTCTCCAATATTTCTGAATGTGGACTTATTTTAAACTCCAAAAAAATTCATTCAGACAATCCAGCAGATGGCAGCAGAGTCTCATCAGACCATCACTTTTTCAAAGTCAACTCATTCCAATAACGTTTATGTGGGCCTAAACAAAAATGTCACAGTATAATATGATATTATGTGCAGTCAATCTCACAGTACAGATTCAAAACCCATACGGACTATTAAAATCCTCAGAGCACTGACCTGTGCTAGAGACTCCCACTACATTACTGGGCTCACTGACAAGGTCCTCCATAACCGCCATCACTCTGAACTCATACCAGGCCTCCTGCAAAACAATGCAAAGACATTTACAGCATCTTTCCTTTAACTGATGAACAGATAACTCAATCCACTGAAAGTTCATTTGCAGTAGATTAGAAATCTGTAAGGAGTGTGAAATAATTTAAATAAATTTGCATCTAAATGTGACAAGATGTGACAAATATCCAAAAACAGATATTAGAAATACAAAGAGATATCTTCTCGGTTAGGGTTCGAAAAATAAAATAAAATATGCTGAAGGAATGGCAATACGAGCTTTCTGTCAATCTTTTGAAATGGTCATCACAGACATACCTGAACCAGGTCTCTAGCCAATAGCTCTGTCTCTCCTGCAGGGATTGCATCATCAAGAACATCCCACCTCTCCCCGAGGCGGAACTCCATGATGTAGTGATCAATTGGCGACGTGTGATTGGCTGGAGGGATCCAAGTGAGTAGGACTCCCTGCTGTGTCCGGTTGGCTGTGAGGCACCGTGGTGGGGTAAGCAGCACCAGTGGTTCTGGGGTACTTATAGGAAATACTAGAGGGAACAAAGTAAAGTAACGCTCAAGAGTAAGTCATGCTCAAGAAACATTTCTTCTTATTAATGTTGAAAAAAAATTGTGCTGCTTAACATTTTTGTGGAAACAATGATATTTTTTATTTAAAATAACCAGACAGATCAAAAGAGCAGCATTAATTTGAAATATATTTATTTATTTCTATCATTATAAATGATAAACTAAACCTGAAACTGAAATTAAAACCATAAAAACATCTTTTTTGCTATTATAAAAAAAATGTTAACTGAACAAATTAAATAATAAAAACATAAAAAGTTAAACCTGTCATTATTTATTTGAACTTGATGAAATAAAATTACTGAAACTAAAACTGAAGTAAAAATGATATATACACAAAAAAAAAAAAAAAACTACTAAAAATGACCAAAAAACACAACAAAATCAGTAAAACTTGAGCTAAAATTAAAATGACTACAAACGATTACACTTTTAATAAAAACTATAATAGTACCTCAATTATACAAAAATAATGTTTTATGGTCACATTTTGTTCAACTTTTTAAATTAATATTTGCTGAATAAAAGTATTAATTAGTATAAATAGTATAGTATAAATTACAAAAAAAAATAACTTGCTGACCACAGACGTCTAAACTTTAGTGTATATATAAGTGATAAATTTGCTAGTATTATAGTACCATATCATATATATATATATATTATTTATTTATAATCGCTGTATGCTAATTTTGAATACTTGATTATGGCCATCTACAGGTCAATTCAAGTAAATCCTAAAAACACTAATAATTTGATATACTAATATAATTTTTTCGAAATAAATATAAACATTATAAATATTTACATATAAAGATATGATGCCTAAATTCACTTGCAGCATTTAAAATGACTGATTTTCAGTTTTGAGTGTTTTATTTCCAATTTATTAAGACAAAATATTCTTTTTAATACTATTTTTTTAGTATTTTTAATATTAAATACCCATTTATAAGTTGTTGACAATAACATTAAAACTATCAGCTTATCAGTATCAGCCAGAATTTTAATATTTGTGCATTTCTAGCATTAACAAAATATATAATGTTGTGTAATATAGATAGGATAATGTATTTAGAGCTAATAAAAACTGTAATCCTTGAATTCTTAGCCATCCTCATCCCCACTATAAAACGTATTTCAGTCAGGCAGAGATGATCTTGTCATTGAATGTTGTATCGTGCAGGTGGCCAACCTAGTGTGTTCACAGTGACGACCTCGCTGAACGGGCCCGTCCCCAGCTTGTTCTGGGCCAGGACGCTGAATTGGTAGGCCGTCTCGGGCTCAAGGCCTTGCACCAGGAGCCAGTGCTGCCCGCTGGGCACAGACATGGACAGCCAGTCATGCGGTCCTAACTGCTCCCTCTTCACCCTGCAGGAGGAGTCACATGCACAGATGGAAAGAGTTCAGCACGGCGCAAGCATACACGCGCATACGCTCCGATAATGATTGCCATGTCGCTCACAATACTGATGAGAGCACTGCCCGCAGCTAGATGTAAAAAGACAGCTTGTTTGGCTCAGTGTGAGTGCTCAGTGATATCCAATAACACAAAACTGTCTCACGGTTTCCCAGTGGAAATTCTGAAGAATACAACCGCGTTTTCGACCGCTGACATATCCTCATAGATCTTCAGTGTGCCTTGTACGCCCCACAGCCCTTTTCCCTGGATCTCTTGAGAAGCCCTATGGCTTGAAATGAGTCTTATGGACAATAGAAACCACCGGAATGGCTTCAGTGTTGTGGATAAGTGGAGTAGTGATTTTTATGTTGATAATGTATTGTTTTTAACTAAAGAAGCCCAAGAGTGTGACATCATGTCCTGTTGCACATATCCATTGCAAGTAGTTGTGCATGCTTAAAGCCATGTGTAACTGCACCTACAGCCAGCATGCTTCATTCTGATAAACCGCTGCCGTTGGCATGCATGCATGACTCTCATGGGACGTCCCGATTAAGTTCACACTGAATTTCTATGACCTTCATCATACCCAAGGAACGTGAGGACACCATGCATGTCCCCCTTCGGTACAGTTTTATCATCCTCATGACACTTTGTTTCCTTCATTTACTAATATTTAATTTTTATTTCAAATAAACCAACTCTTCAGGCACAGCCTAAACATACATGGTGTCTTTGTTCACCATAAACTTTAAGGGATGAAAAGGATGAAAGGATGAAAGGATGAAGACCCCACATGGGCATTTTTTTTTCAACTATCTATCTTACTATCAGTCTTAAAATATGAAAATTCATCATAAAAATATGAATA
>JAHKKF010530212.1:0-12048 GCA_019740295.1 Labeo calbasu
ATCTATCTATCTATCTATCTATCTATCTATCTATCTATCTATCTATCTATCTATCTATCTATCTATCTATCAGCTATGTTTATGATGCTAATATAATGCACAAAATACATAAATATCTAAAATACAAAACTAATAACTACTGAAATATAATATACAATAATAATACATATTTAATAAATAAATAAATAAACAAACAAACAAATCAGAAAACTATGAATTTGATTCCTAACACAGACACCACTATCTACAAATACATATATATATATATATATATATATATATATATATATATATATAAATAATGCACCAGGAATCATATTCATAGGCTTTAATAAGCCTCACTGTTGGGGAAATGGAGTTCATTAAAAGTTAACAGCATCCACGTAAAGCACTCACACACTCTTAAGGAGCCCAGCACTGGAAACAAACTCTTCCTTATTAGAAACAGGTTTGCATCCAGCAGTGTCCCTCATAATTCGGCTACAGGACTCAGGTGAATAAGATGCCGTTTTAGCAGATCATGCTGAGGAGATTCCAGAAACCCTTTAGGATTCCTGGTGAAAAAGTAAGAGCTGCTCTATAAAATACCACCATAATAACAATCAGGAAAAATAAAAATGAAATATTCAACTGCAACGAGGCTCATTTGCTCAGCAGGAAATGTTTTAAATGTTAAGGGGAAAAAAACGAACACTGACAAAATGTTAAACAAGATGAATGCTGCGGAGTATAAAATTGACGACAGTGCCGTATTTCACTTCACAAAGATTCACAACACTGTAATGGTGCCACATATGCCACATATACAGAGGAGTCAAAAAGCCTGAAACCACATGGAAAATATACGATTTTCCTTTTGTAAATGTAAAAAACAAAACAAACAAAAAAAGGATATAATAAACCAATGAAGATTTAAAGTGATAGTTCATCCAAAAATGAAATTTCTGTCTTTAATTACTCACCCTCATGTCGTTCCAAACCTGTAAGGCCTACGTTCATCTTCAGAACACTAATTAAATGTCTTTACTACCTTTCAGGGCTTTGAACAGGGCTTTTTTTGTGTCAGTTGTGTTGCCGTCTATGCAGGGTCAAAGCTCTTGGATATCATCAAAAATATCTTAATTTGTGTCCTTAAAAATGAACAAAGGTCTTACAGGTTTGGAACGACATTAAGGAGAGTAATTAGTCAAGCAATATAAATATTCACAGAAGTGTTTGAAAGCAGTAGCCTATCAGCAAGTATGAATTGAGTCTGTACTTGGTACTACCAGTACTGCAGAAAGGCTGTTATTGTTACGTTTTTAAAATGACAGTATTGACATGGTACAGAAGTACTAATAGCCTACTTTTGCCCATAATCAAAATCATTTGTTAACAAGTTACTGAATTACTGAAATACTTCTCTTAAAAATTGAACATTAGAAGATTTGTTCAAACTGTCAAAAGTCAGTAGTGATGCACCAATCTTGTTTTTTCATGGCTGATTCTGATTTTTTACAAGCAAATTCTGATTTGTTCATTTTCTCTTAAAGGGGTCATCGGATGCCCATTTTCCACAAGTTGATATGATTTTTTAGGGTCTAAATGAAAAGTCTATAATATACTTTGGTTAAAAATTCTCAATGGTTGTGTAAAACAACACCCTTTTTACGTTGTCAAAATCAGCTCTGCAAAAATCATCCCATTCTGAGGGGATGGTTCCTTTAAATGCAAATGAGCTCTGCTCGCCCCACCCCTCTCTTCTCTCTGTGGAGTAAGAAGCTGCTCGGAGAGATTGTTTACTTTAGCCGCGAAACTTGCACGTTATTAGGAAAGGCGATTGCAGAGATTCATAAAAAACGCTCTTATACTCGTGCTGTAAGTGAAGCTGGATCACGAATGATTTGCGCGAACATAGATGGATATATGTAGATCGGCAGGCGCATTGCCTTCACAAACAAACATAATCTACTGCATCTTCAGCAGCTCAGATGTCGGGAGTAAATGACCACTACGTTCATTATTACATCCAGCAACACAACACCTCAATCGCTCAATTCTAGACAAGAGATATTCTTGTCTAACTTACATCCCTGCTCTGGCACCGAAACAATGGAGGTCAGACTGTTACAGCTGATCTGAGGTAAGATGCTCATGTCAATCAGCTATCGTGGGAGCGCCCTCTGTTGGTGTGACACCACACCTACAGGCATCTAAGAATGGCTCGATTTGAAAAAGGGGATATTTTTTTTTACAGATTAATTAAAAACCACTGCATGGATTTTTATCATTATAGGGTAGATTTGTACATGTTCAAACAACATGTAAAAGTGAACATCCGATGACCCCTTTAAAAGAATGAAAATATGACTACATGAACAAGATGTTTTTTGCTCTATTACAGGGCAAACTTTCTGTAGGCATTTAAAATTAGAGATAACCACTGCATTTTAATCACGATCCAATAAAATATATATATATATATTTTCAATAACGGTGGTTTTCCAATATTTCAATATACATTAACAGTGTTTCCCATACACTGATTGATGACTTTGAATTAACATGAGCGCTGCACATATCAAAATCGAAACATAGTGCGGGTGTTTTAAATTAATGTATCTTTGAAGGGAACCGACTATCTTCAGAAAAATTTCAATGGCATTTTTATTTTATCTGATAAGGTAGCGTGTACAGCCGTTACTGGAGAAACTGTTTCTGTCGCTCCAAAAGCACCTCTTACTGGCAGATATTGAATTTGTATTTGAAGGCTAAATACAAATAAAAGTTTTTTTCTAAAATATATGGTTTTACAGAAGGTACATTTTTCAGAAATTCTAAGGCTTTTTATTTTTTTTTATATATTTCTTTGTGGCCCGGAGAAACATACCAATTTAAAAAACTAATGGATTATGTAGCTGAGATAATTATTGGACCTAAAACCTCTGCGTGTAATAACCTAAAACACTGTCTAATACTTGATGGCTGTTCTGTCAGTTCTTCGTCATCAGTTAGGAACCTAGGTGTGCTATTTGATAACAATCTTTCCTTTGAAAGCCACTTCTCTAGCATTTGCAAAACCGCATTTTTCCATCTCAAAAATATATTTAAATTACGACCTATGCTCTCAATGTCAAATGCCGAAATGTTAATTCATGCGTTTATGACCTCAAGGTTAGATTATTGTAATGCTTTATTGGGTGGTTGTTCTGCACGCTTAATTAACTACAGCTGGTCCAAAATGCAGCAGCTAGAGTTCTTACTAGAACCAGAAAGTATGACCATATTAGCCCGGTCCTGTCAACACTGCACTGGCTCCCTATTAAACACTGTACAGATTTTAAAACCTTGCTAATTACTTATGAATGGTTTAGCTCCTCAGTACCTGAGCGAGCTCTTAATCACATTATAGTCCCTCGCATCCGCTGCGTTCTCAAAACTCTGGCAATTTAATAAATACCTAGAATATGAAAATCAACCGCGGGCGGCAGATCATTTTCTTATCTAGCGCCCAAACTCTGGAGCAATATACCTAACACTGTTCGGGACGCTGACACACTCTTTTTTAGTTTAAATCTAGATTAAAGACCCATCTCTTTAACCTGGCTTACACTTAACACACTAACACATTWCTATAATTCAAATCCGTTAAAGGATTGTTAGGCTGCATTAATTAGGTCAACTGGAACYGGGAACACTTCCCATAACACCCAATGTACTCAGTGCATCGTAAGAAGAAAAGCATCTACGCTCATATTAGTCTGTTTCTTTCTTATTCCGAGGTCACCTTAACCGCCAGATCCAGTCCGTATCCAGATCAGATGGTCACTGCAGTCCCCCGGAACCATTCCGTACCCAGCCAAGACGGTGGATCGGCACCTAGAGAGGACTTCTACAGCCCTGAATGTCAGCGGAGACCACGTCAACTAAATGAGCCCCAGAGACGGATCCCCAGTGAAGACCTCGTCACCTAGACGGCCATCGGTGCAAGACCACGGGAACCAGATGAGTCCTCTGTGTCTGGCCAGAGGAGAACTGGCCCCCCGATTGAGCCTGGTTTTTCCCAAGGTTTGGATGGAATTCTGGTTCCTTGCCACTGTTGCCTCTGGCTTGCTTAGTTGGGGACACTTAATTTTCAGACAATATTGTATACTATTTGAACTGAACTGAGCTGAATGATGACATCATTGAATTCAATGATGAACTGCCTTTAACTGAGTGTTTACTGTTGCCCTTTTTCATTATTGATGCACTAATTCCTAATACTGTACAGCCGCTTTGTCACAATTCTGTATTGTTAAAAGCGGTATATAAATAAAGGTGACTTGACTTGACTTTTAAAATGTTGTTCATATCGATATCAGAATTATATCATTTTGAAATTAAGAAATATATTGTGATATAAGTTTTGGCCATATCATCCAACCCTACGACCCAAAGAAAGATTTTACATACATGAGCAGTTTCTGATGTCATTTCAAAATCTGAAGCAAAAACAGAATAGTCTTAACTTTATCTTTGTAAAATTATGCTGCATAAAAAATATTTGCAGGAAACAAAAACAGATTGAAAGCACAAATTCACTCTCTGACAGCAGGTGGTGCTAATGAAACAACAGTGACACAGAATTTCCCTGGTTACATTATTTGTTTTGAGCTTGGCTAAAGAAGAATACGCTACCTTTTTTTAAAAATAATAATTTTCCAGAACAACTACAAGATTTTCCAGGACATTTTCCATGTGTTTTCCAGGACTGGAAAATTAGTCAGCAATTTTTTAGGTTTTCCAGGAAGCGTGGGAACCCTGTCATTGTTTATAAGAAACATTTCAGATTCTGCTCTATTTTAAGATTACTAATCATAAATGCAACCCAGAAGCATTTCGGCTTGAGAAATCAGACTTTTGGACCCCAATGTACAAGCAACAAGGCCTTATACTGTGTAACAGATTAAGTCGCATCTGACGGCTCATCCTGCCAGAAGTGCAGTTCAAGATTCAAATACCTGCTTCTAAGACTTGCAATTAAAAAGCAAGTGTTAGGCGAAGTACACTGGGAACAAGCGGAAGTCTTTTAAAAACACTTCAGAAACAGCTGCCACATTCTGCCGCTTCTAATAAATCCATTTATTAGCATAATCATCTGTGTTTACGAAAAAGCGCACTTTACCGAGAACAAATCACAGGCTGGTTGATGTTGGAATCTTACTTCAGAATTCGGTTCATGTGAAATATCTTTAGTTAGTTATTTAAAGGTACAGTTCATCCCAAAAATGAAAAAAAAAAATTCCCAAAATTTTCTGAAATTTGACTCACCCTCAGGTCATCCAAGATGTAGATGAGTTTGTTTCTTCATCAGATTTGGAGAAATGTAGCATTATGTCACTTGCTCACCAATGGATCCTCTGTAGTGAATGGGTGCCGTCAGAATGAAAGCTGATAAAAACATCACATTAATCCACAAGTAACCACACCACTCCAGTCCATCAGTTAATGTCTTCTAAAATGAAAGGTTGCATGTTTGCAAGAAACAAATCCATCGTTAATGTCGCCGTTAACTTCAAATCAGTGCTTTTGGCTAAAATGCGAGTCCTCTATTCATAATGTTGCTTTTTTAAATGTTAAAGTGTAGAAAAATTTACACGGATGTTAACTGATGGACTGGAGTGGTGTGGATTACTTGTGGATTATTTTGATGTTCTTATCAGCTGTTTGGACTCTCATTCTGACGGCACCCATTCACTGCAAAGGATCCACTGGTGAGCAAGTGATACAATGCTACATTTCTCCAAATCTGTTCAGATGAAGAAGCAAATTCATCTACATCTTGGGTGGCCCAAATTTTCATTTTTGGATGAACTATTCCTTTAAAGTAATAAACAGCTCATGCTTGCAAACAGATCCTGATTCATCCTCAGAAATACAAAAAGCCAAATAGGAAAAGTTTATATTTGGTCTTTTCTTGCACTTAGAGAGACCAAAGAGCTTTTATATGGTGTGTTGGTACCAAATAAACCCTGAGAGGCCAGAAGATTGTCGTCTTTTTTAACATGTAAACACCAAAATGAAAGCAGCTGATTCACTCATTCTCATTTGAGTCTCGAAAACCACATTTTATTCAACTAAGTAACTCGAGCATCAGAAATGCATCTTTGTTGCTTTTAGCAAGCCTTTAAAACACAAACCCCAAACGTTCATCTGTGAAACAATGCTTAGTCAGCACAATCAGCGCGTAAACTGTGTATTTGCATTTCTGCACATGTAAATATCGTGGTTCGATCAAGGGGTTTCCCTGCGCGCCGCATCTGGAAGTCATTTTGACGCAACTAAAGTCTGTAAGGACAGCTTTGAGAATTAACAGAAAGAGTTACTTTCCTACTGCCCTCAGGGAGGAAATCCATAGGTATGGGCACGGATAACGGATGAGCACAAACATAGACGCTGCCGCCTTGTAAGCCGCTATATTTGCTGTCATGATTCACTGGGAACAGGGCGGGAATTGTCTGCAGGTTGGGAAAAAAAGTCTTGTGTTTCTTTTAAATTATTACGGACATGACGAGAAGCTCTGGAACTGGTTAAGAAAATGCAAAGGAGCCCAGTAAGGGGGAGACGTGACGGTATGATTTCTTATAAAGCCAAATGTCAGACTACAGCCATATGAGATGTCAGACCCTGATGTCGGTAAATGTATATTCACATATCATAAAGTAAACCAACGGCTGATTTTATTAAAATGACGCACTAAACTCAAGTTAACTTGCATCAAGTCGACATATTTCAATCACTTTAAACATAACATCTTGCATAACAAAAATGAATCAATTTTTTAAAAAAAATAATACTAAAAGAAATAAACAACCAACAAAGAAAAGTCTTAGGATGTCTGAAACACCAACACTGGCTATTGTAAGAGATCGTTACGTAACTTTACCAAGGCTAATTGTTTCTTAACACAATGGTGAACAATAAAAAAAAATAATAAAAGTAAGAACTTATATTTTCCAAAAATAAAAAGACTATTCTTAAGAACACTAAAGATTTTGCATTGTGAGACTGTTTTTTTAGAAATTACCACATCATTTGTCCACAACATACTGTAATGAAATAATAAAAATACATATATGCATAATAATGAAAAAAGCTGTTTAAACAAATAAAACAATGTTTTATATATTGTCATAAATAATAAATATCTCAATTAGTATTTTTAAACATATACACAATATATAATAACAAAATAATTAGATTAACACTTAAATTTTAACTGATAATAAAGTGCATGTTTAGTAATAAGTGCAAAAATATATTTTTGTTTTTTGTTTATTTTCTCTCTCTCTCTCTCTCTCTCTCTCTCTATATATGTATATATATTTATTTATTTAGAAAAAATACAATATAATATATTATATTGTATAATAAAATGCATTAACAAAAATATATTTTTGTTTTTTATATTTTCTAAACAAAAACAATAAATAAATTTATTTAAAAATATTTAAAAAATAAACAAAATATATTTTTAAATAACAAAATATATTTTTGTTAATGCATTTTAATATCAGGTGAAATTTAGGTGATATATATATATATATATATATATATAAAATATTGTATTTTTTATTTTAAAACATTATAATCCTGAAAAAAAAAAATCCTGAAATGACAAAAAGACAATATAAATTATATATAAATTTATTATTTATTAGTACTTAAATTAGTACAATGACACCATTGTACTACNTATTTTTTATTTTAAAACATTATAATCCTGAAAAAAAAAATCCTGAAATGACAAAAAGACAATATAAATTATATATAAATTTATTATTTATTAGTACTTAAATTAGTACAATGACACCATTGTACTACTTTTTTGTATTCAAAACATGAGTTTTCATGTTATGGAATTCAATGTGAATTTGGGATTTGGGATGATGTCACAATGCAAAATGGAAAAAAAAAAAATTGTATATTAACATGGAAATTATGACTTATTTTTTCCTTTTGATTGTGGGGTACAACTTGAGCTGGAGACCCACAAAGCGACCGGCAGTAAACAAACTTGCTGAGATCTGGATTAACGCAGTGTAACTGGCCTGATTGTTGTCTGTTGTCATGCTCTGCCAGATCCATCTCTAGGCAGGTGCTGGGAGACTGGAGAACGGCACAGTTTCAGCCAGGGGCCAAATGAATCCACGTCTTTCTGTCGCTCTCTCTCCCTGTCATTCTCTCTCTTCTTGTTCTTCTTAAAAAAAAAAACTATTTAACTTCTGCTGCATTTCGGAATCCTCTAACAGAGTTTCGACCTTCTCTTTCTTGACCTGGGAAGGAGACACTTTACAGTCAATATTACTTTACAGCCTCAGTGAACATATAAAACATTTGAACTTTCTCCTACTCAGAAATGACTTTTCACAACATCACAAATCCCTTACTTCACTCATTTGCCTCCAAAATAACACCAACTCTGCACAATCCAATCAATTTGCAATAGATAAAAGAATGTCCCGTCCCATAAAGACTTGGATTTTCACATTCATTTGAACAAAAAACACCCCAAACGAAACCAAAGGCTTGATTACGCTCCCCTGATCTGAACATGTGTCGAGACTCGAGGACGTGCGCCACATGCGGTCCCGTAGCTGAATAAACAAATGATGTCTGCTGGGTGATTCTTTTCAGCCTTTAGAGGAGAAATGCTTTTAAAATGGGCTTTATTAGAGCAGATGTCATGGCACAGAGTCTCACCATCTGTAGACAGCAGTGATTGTGCGCGTTTGTTTGTGAGAAGAAGAAAAAAAAAAAAACTGTGGCACTGATTCTTGTTTCTATCCAATGACTGTATTTTGCCTGCTGGGAAGCTGCTACTGGCAAATTTCTTGATACCCATACAGGGCCTTTAAACGGACAATAAAAGGCCATTTGCTTCTTGACTACTCTAGAGATGTTGGCAGAGCGATTGGCATGGAAGGTGTTAGAGGTCTGAACAGTGACTGTTTTCATAATCTACACTCATTAGTGAACTTACGATTTATTTTTTTAAAGAAATTAAAACTTTTACTCTATAAGGATGCATTACATTGTCCAATAGTAACAGTAAAAACATTTACAATGTTACAAATCTATTTCAAATAAATGCTGTTTTCAACTTTAATAAAAAAAAAAAAAAATCCAGAAAAAATGACAAATCACTGTTTCCACAAAAATATGAAGCATGACACTGAAGACTGCAGTAATAATGCTGAATTATTAAAATATTATTTTATTGTGTTTTTGATAAAATAATAAATGCAGCCTTGGTGAGCATGAGAGACATCATCCTTAACTTAAGCCTGTATGATATTATTGAGATTTTGTGGAACGTTTTAATACAATACAAGTAGACAATCAGGTTCATAAAGTAGTATTTTGTGTTGTATTTTAAGTCTTGTGAAGCTGTGCAAAAATTTATTGAATTAAGCCAAAAATATTCATACAAAATTGCAAATTCTGTTTTTTTCCTTTTTCATTTTTCTGGATTCCCTTTTTTTCCATTTTAAATTTCTAGACACTGTTTAACTCTGTTTAATGGTTAAATTTATTAAATAATTAATCAAAAAGCATGTCTAATTGAAATCATGAAACTTACACAATTTAACAGTTTTAACAAACAAATAAATAAATAAATGTTTTTTTTTCCAAATTCAGTTTTATTTTTTCCAAATTCTGTCCACTAATTTTCTGCAGTCCATTTTCATTAAAGCTTAATAATCAAAAGTATCTCTAAACAATTTATTTATTATTAATTAATTATAAACATTTCTTTATTATTTCTTTATTAATGTAGTATTTATTACTTATTTAAATATTATTATTATTACTTATTTGTTTTATAATATTATTATTATTATTATTTTCAGAAACACTGTAATATGTATTTACAATTTTCTGGTAAATAAATTCTGATAAATAATTTTTCTCTTAAATATTCCTTACAAAATAATGTTTTAATAATAATTTTATTAATAGTAGTAGTACTATCATTATGTTAAGTAATATATTTCTATCACAGTTTCTTCAAGTTAAACCGAACTTTTATTTTGACGGTTTGCTGTGAAGAGTAGAGCAGTTTCTGTTTGTATAAGATATGACGATAGTTTTCTCAGTAGAAATGGTAAAATGCTCATGAAGTGACTCTCTAAAGTTCTAGAGATTATGTTCAAGTACATTTTTGAGGCGGCAGAAGCTGAAAACACTGAGTATATTAAAACACTTCAGTATGTGTGTAGTAAAAGAAACCAGGCATCTGGGCCATTCATTCACACAGAGACACGCAGAATATGCAGGATTTGTATTTAAACCGTATTTTTGTGGCTTAATATTCACAGACACTAGTCCATTTTGCATTTTGATTTAAGCGTACTGACCTACATTTGATTTATTAATTCAAAATTTGGTAAATCCCGTGACATTCTGCGTTATACAATAAATTCCGTTTTTATGTCTGGATCCTGCAATTCCACCCACATTTTCAGCATTGCGGAAATCATAAGGGCCTATTATTTATTTGCCATTATTGGAGCTTGACAGTCTCAGTCCCTATCCTTTTCATTTTTTGGAAACCAACATTAAGATTCTTTAAAACATCTGGTTTTCCATGAAGAAAAAGTCATACAGCTTCGGGATTCACATCAGAGCGAGAACAGGGTGATAGAATTTTTGGGTGAACTGTTCCTTTAAGCCCGTCTGCCTCATAAAACGGAGACTCATTCATGATACACCGCCACTAATTTGTGTCACGTTTTACAAGAGCGTTCCAGCTCTCTCTGAGGCACAAAATTGTGCGTAATTAGCCGAGGCATTCAAAGCCACGCGGCTGTTTAAAAACCTCATTCCAGGAACAGAATGAGAATCCTCCAGCTGGATTCCTCCACTTGTGTGATACGGCGTATGTGATATTATTCTCTAAAGAAGTTACAGCCAGCTCTCTGTGCCATGGAAGTCTATTAAAGTTTGGAAAGTCTTACTACGGTGACAGAGCCTGCTGAAAGAAAGAAAGTCCAATACAAACTCTCAGGCTCCCTCAACACCTGACACTCGAGCACACGCACAAACCATCTGGCGTAGAGGCACCATTCTGTCATAGACCACCGTGGCCTCGGCCCGCCAGGGCCTGCGAACGTCACCGCTTTGAGTGTCTGCTGACATAGGGAGCAGCCGTTGACACTGGGAGGCTAGAAACACTTTTAAACAGAATCAGTTTAAACATTTACTCTGCCTGCAGAGTCACACAAACACTCTTGTATTTACCAAGACCCTCATTAAATGTTAATCTCTCCATATTCCTGCATAACGTCAATACAATATGAAGCCAAAGCGTCTTTCTTAAATGTCTGCCAACCCGAGAAATTTTCATACAGTATATGTCTGCCAACCCCCAAAACATAGGCTCTGTTCCAAATGCTAGTGAGCTGCTTTTCTACCTACTGTCTACTTTGGCAGCTCCCTTTTAAAGCAACATTCCAAATGAACTGATTTGAAATGTGTAACGAGTCAGTTAACAAATTAATCGTGTTGCACATACCACACTCCTCATGTAAAGCACATAAGACATTAATCTAGTGCTTGTAGTTAATCACATTAGTCTAGGCATTGGCTTGTGGTCAGACTAACAACTCAGTACTCAAGCACCAAAAATTTAATTTACTGTTTAATCAGCTATTTTATCCATTTAATTTGTTATTTGTTATTTACAGACAGGCAGACAGGCAAACAGACAGACAGATAGACAGATAGATAGATAGATAGATAGATAGATAGATAGATAGATAGATAGATAGATAGATAGATAGACAGACAGACAGACAGACAGACAGAGAGACAGACAGATAGCTAGATAGCTAGATAGATAGATAGATAGATAGGCAGACAGAAAGATATATAGTCACACAGACAGACAGGCAGACTGACAGACAGAGACATGTATAGACAGGCAAACAGACAGACAGACAGATAGCTAGATAGATAGACAGACAGACAGAGAGACAGACAGATAGATAAACAGATAGATAGATAGATAGATAGATAGATAGA
>JAHKKF010530214.1:0-11673 GCA_019740295.1 Labeo calbasu
CAAATCAAGGAGAAGAGTGCAAAAACTGTCTGAGGAACAAAAGGCGTTTGTGGTTGGCCAAACTGAACCAGGATTTCCAGGGCAAGAACAATAATGTTTGTTCGGTCAGGTAGGTGAAAAATTAGGCTCATATCTTAAAGGTGTCATCGGATGCAAACTTTACTTTTGAGCATTAATGTGTGTTGGCAGTGTATGTACACATCTACCCTATAATGATAAAAATCCATGCAGTGGTTTTTAATTAATCTGTAAAAATACCCTTTTTTTAAATCGAGCCATTCTCAGATGCCTGAGGCTGCTCCCACGATTGACATGAGCGTCTTACCTCAGCCATGTCAGCTGTAACAGTCCGACCTCCATTGTTTCGATGCTGGAGCAGGGATGTAAGTTAGACAAGAATATCTCCGATTGAGGTGTTGTGTTGCTGGACGTAATAATGAACATAGTGGTCGTCATTTAGCCACGACATCTGAGCCGCTGAAGATGCAGTGGATTATGTTTGTTTGTGAAGGGAATGCGCCTCCCGATCTACATATATCCATCTATGTTTGCACAAATCATTCGTGATCCCGCTTCACTTACAGCAGAAGTGAGTATAACGTTTTTTTTATTGAATCTTTGCAATCTCCTTTCCTAATAACGTGCTAGTTAGCAAGTTTAGCGACTAAACCAGAACTGGATGATTTTTGCAGAGCTGATTTTGGTAAAAAAGGTGTTATTTACACTACCATTGAGAAATTTTAACCAAAGCATGTTATAGACTTTTCATTAAGACCCTAAAGAATCATATCAACTTGTGGAAAATGGGCATCCGTTGACCCCTTTAATACTGCTCGTATGTATCTTTACCAGTATTAACTTTAATTTGTCAAAATATTGCGCCCTTTTCTGCTTACTAAGTCCTTCTCTATATGATTTAGCAGCTTCCACACATTTTTTTCCCCATGGTTTAGACTGCATAAATTAGCAGAACAACATCTTCAGTAGTACAATTAAGCTGTTGTTTACATCCCAGTATCTCCAATATGCCAGCGCATCCGGGGAAACTGTCCAAATTGTGACGTAAGTGCAAACATTCTATACCTCTGGTTATTTCCCTATTAAGGCTAATGAAGTTTTGTCCATAGGCTTCTGTGTTTAAGAATAAGGTATGATTATTTTTTGATGTAAATTAGATTGTATAATTTTAAAATTGAAAGCGAAAACAGAATGGTCTGACCTTAGCTTTGTGAAATTAAATTACATAAAACATATCTGCATGAAACAAACAGCAGACGGGCTGAATGAGAGGCAAATTCATTCTCTGCCAGCAGATGGCGCTTATAGAATAGAGGCAAAATAGCATTTCCTTAGTATCTGTAAACAAAGCAGCACTGCGCTTTTAAATATTGCATTAATATACGTGATGAAGGTAAGATGAAAAGAAAATACTATCTAAACTTTTATAAAGACAGTCAGTTTCCTCAGAGATGCATTCATATGAACCCCCAATTCAGTATTTATGATTTCTTTCAATATTTCACGCATCGTGAACAGTAAGTTTGCTCTGTCTGCTACAGTATTTTCTCTTTTTGTGTCGGTCTTCAGTGTCTCTGGCTTCTGTTAACATCCGTTTACAGTTGGTTTATTTGCCCAGTTTAAGTACTTGTGTGATATTAATATTTCTCTTAACCATTAGCCAGAAGTGCAAACAGTTAACAGAGATTTCCTATCAATTCACGACGCTATCTACGTTGCTTAGCCAATGCCACATCGGTTTATAAAAAAAATCATACCGTGTGTGTAATTTAAACCGGTTTACAGTTTGAACCGGTAAATCGCTTATATCGCTTACACTAGGTGCAAATTTTGTTTTTTCCCCCATAGTAAAGTTGTCGAAAAGAAAACTGTGCCCGAAACGCTTTGTTTGTAATTCCATTTCCAAGGAGACCAGTCATTTTGAAATTACTAATGAGCACATAGTGTGCCCATCATTTATTAAATTCCACACATCTTCCCACCCATGTGTGTTTGTTAAGTTAATATTTTGGCTAATACGATTATGCATTAAGCTTCCAAATAAAACAGATTACTCAGTTTTCGACACATTTATATTTCTGCAGAATTTCCACAGATTTTGTCCACAAAATGCGATTAAAAATCCACAGATTCCATTTAAGCCTTTCTGATGGGTTTTAAATGTGTAATAGAGTTAGCTTCGTGGAAAACTTTGTCATGGTGATTGAATGAGGCTTCTCTGTGCAGCATCTGAGCTGACCCATCTGCTTCATTCCACAGTGTGTAAGGAGAGAAAAAGCTGCTATCCATCACGGACCTGTGTGATCCATCTAACCTCTGAACCGCAGCTGTGTGACTGGAACGAGCTGTGAATGAAGACGTGTCTGTCACAACCGTTTCAAGAATTTCAGGTTTGGAATCATAAAAGTAGTATGGAGTTGAAATGTCCTATTAGCATCTCTAGTTCATGACCATAAAAAGCAAACATAGCATATGGTGGCTCAAAAACCTAGGAGGGGCTCATAGTTGATAAATGGTATGTTGAAGGGTTTTTTTTTCTTGTAAGATATTAATGTAAACAGCCTGACGCAGTAAATGCAGATTACAAGCCAAGAAGATAAGTTAACGTGGCAGCTGAATTCCACTGACCGTATTTCTGCATTCCGCTGTCACGGAGTGTTACTTTACTTAAAACATTGCAGCTCCACTATGAGCATGTACAACATGTCTTTTAAGTATGTTTGGCAGGCTTGTGTGAATATCACTTTTGTTTGTGATGAAAGGGCCCTTCGGAATATGTACACAGTCTTCAAAAGTTTTGAAGCGGTAAGATTTTTAAAATATTTTTGAAAACAGTGTCTTATACTCATCAAGGCTGCATTTATTTGACCAAATATTGCATGTGCCGTGGGTACTGTCATGAATGCGCTTCAAAGACTGACACAGAACAGAAGAAATTGCACAAAAAGTATTCTCATAGCTTCATAACATTGCAGTTGAACTACTGCCAAATGGACTATTTTAACCATGTCTTTACTACCTTTCTGGGCCTTGAATGTGGCCTTACATTACTGTCTATGCAGGTTCAGAAAGCTCTCGGATCAAAAATATCTTAATTTAAAAACCATCTTAAGATGAGCGAAAGTCTAACGGGTTTGGAACGACATGAGGGTGAGTAATTGATGACAGATTTTTCATTTATGTGTGAACTGTCCCTTTAAGGAAATGAAGGTTTGACTCGTCTTTTGAAACAGATAATGAAAATAAACGGATCAGAATGTAAGCCTTTAATTACTCTCTAATTATAGTATTGAGCAACAAAGACTACTTCAACTATGCAGACAGACCTATTTGTTTGTCTAATGTAGGAACCAGTGAGATTTGATGTTAGTCGAAATCTGAAGGCTGAAGTTTGTTTATCGCACAAAGTGACTGTCACTTCAGAAGATTTACCAGTCTTTTGGATTCATTTTCCGGTACCTTTATGACTTTTTTGAAACTCTAAGGTTCTGTTGACTTTGATCATATGAACAAAAACAGTACTTCAAAATATCAGTCATACAAGTTTGTAATGATGTTAGGGTGGCTAAATGAAGAGAATCTTCAGTTTGTAATAACCTATCCCTTTAAACTATTGAAACAGTTTAAATTTCTCAGTTTTAAGCAAGCATTTCAGCCTAAAACAGAAGCTCTGGAAAAGCAAGCTGTGCATGTTTGTTCTTGCTGTGTAGCTGTTTCGGATGGAGGGGGGAATAATGATTAGTCATTTAATATTACACTGATGTTTAAGGTGTCCTCACCTGTGAGAAAGCAATGTGAAAGGCGATACCGGGTTTGACTGATGTTTACTTCATAGACAGATGTGGAGGCAAATGGCACCCTTTCAGGAGAAACACAAAACTGTCTAGGTGTGTTCAGGTAATCACAGACTACATATGCGTTTTAACCACCATGATTTGCATGTATCATTCAGGAACCTCATTTAAAATTATAGAGTAGTAGCACAAAAAGCTTAATCACTGTAAAAGTGACTGTAAAGCTGACACAGTGTTTGTCAGCCATTGTATTTTAGGATATGTAGCATTTTAGAGTAAGACAGAATGTAGGGTGAAATAAATATAAAGTGGGATTTGAATTTTTCCATCTGAAAAAGATTAGGTTGTAAAACAGAAGGATGGAGTGGAAGGCTTGAAAAATTTTTAAAAAGTTGGAAGGCTGAAAATGGTGATTGCGGCTTTTTATTGAGTAATTCTGACTTTTTTTCTGTAATTGTGAGTTCACATCTCACAGTTTTGACTTTTTTTTCACAGAGTTGCGTGATACAAACTCGCAATTCTGACTTTTTTCTTAGAATTGTGAGCTATAAAGTCAAAATTGCAAAAAAAGGTCAGAATTTTAAGATATAAACTTGCAATTGCGAAAAATAAAGTCAGAATTGCGAGATACAAACTCGCAATTCAGACTTTTCTTGCAATTGCGAGTTTATATCTCACAATCCTGACTTCATAGTTCGCAGTTCAGATTTTTTTCTCAGAATTGCGTGATATTAATTTGCATTTTCAAGTTATAAAGTCAGAATTGCAATAAAAAGTTAGAATTTTGTGATATAAACTCGTATTTGCGAGTTATAAAGCCATAATTTACAGCTATGAACTTGCAGATCTGACTTTTTTTCCCCCTCAGAATTACATGATATAAACTTGTAATTGTTAGTGATAAGGTCAGAAATTCAGGGGGGAAAAATGTGACTTAATAACTCACAGTTCAGATTTTTTTTTAGAATTTTGTGATATAAACTTGCATTTGCGAGTTATAAAGTCAGAATTGTGATAAAAATGTCTAAATTTCATGATATAGATTTACATGATATAAACTTGCAATTGCGAGTTATAAAGTCAGAATTGCAGGGGAAAAAGTTCGAATTGCGGGATATAAACTCACAATTCAGATTTTTTTTTTCTTGCAATTGTGCGTTTATATCTCACAATTCTGATTTAACTCGCAGTTCAGATTGTTTTTCTTAGAACTGTGTGATATAAACTTTCAATTATATGTAAACAATATAAACAATACTGAGAAAAAAGGTCAGAATTGCCACTTTATATCTCGCAATTCTGACTTTATAACTCGCAATTGCGAGTTTAAATCTCACAATTCTGTGAAAAAAGTCAGAATTCCGAATTTGTATCACGCAGTTCTCAGAAAAAAGTCAGAATTGTAAGAAAAAGTCATAATTACCTACTTTTTAAATTTTTTATTTAGTGGTGAAAATTGGTTTCCATATAAAGCAGATTATTGTATTTTGATGAAAAATTATTCATTTAAACATTGCATTTCTTTAGAATTTTATGCTTCAATTAAGGAATCATCCACAGTGAGATTTGAAACTACTAGGCAGAAAAAACCCAACTTTTCCATTGCAGCTAATTTTATGGTTTTCTTTTGATGCAGATTAGATAAGGAAAGAAACAGGCCTTATGAGAAACAGTATCTTCAGTTTTAATTATAGAAAGACTCCCGAGAGATCTTAACCATGAGATAAACCAATTAACTGGCAGTGGCTAATGCTTGTAGGTTTGCTGTGTGGTTACAGAAATCCCAGAGTACTGTGGTCAGGCTCAGATTGTTTGTTGTAATGAATGGTGAGTCATTTGTAAAGGAAGTGGGGGACATGGCATTGGGTCTGACTGCATTATGACACATGTTCCTGCTGTGTGCAGCAGGAAGTTATTGTGTAGATATGTTCTAATGCACATGTTTCTGTATGGACCATAGCTTCCAGTTTGTCTTGAAAAAAGTATAAAATTTAAAAAGTTGGATTTAAAGTGTGAGGTCAATATAAAAAAATGTTCCAATGCAATATATAGAAGCCGTTTCGGCTACAGAGTAAGAAGTTGCATGTTTCTTGCAATTGGATGTTTCTCACAAATCTCACAATTTTCTTTTCAGAATTTGAGATCTCACAGTTCTGAGTTCATATCTCACAGAGTTTATGCCTCACAGTTCTGAGACTCAAAATATCAAGAAAAAAATGAGAGATGTAAACGACAGTGGAATATCCCATCAGTCTGTGTTGTATCAGAGGTTGTGCTTGTTGGGCCCTCGGGCAGTGTGAGCAGCACTAACCTAAAGCTAACCTGCAGTAAAGCTGCCAGCCTGGCTCTTCTCGACTTGCCCCATCAGCACACCCCTGTAATATCCCAAAAGAGCATCGTTCACACACTGCCTGCCCCCTGCTTGCCCTCGATGACCCATAAATCTGCAGCACTGCTTCTCTTTTATAGTGCTACTCGAGACTAAACATGCCACATGCACAGGATTTAGCTTAAAACACCTTCTGTTCTTTCTTTTTGAAGCTGTAATTTCCTGCGTTTGCTTATTTAAGCAATGAATCTTTGTCACTTGCTGCGAAATAAGTGACTTCCTGATTGCACAGGCTGTATAGTTTATGCCTTGCTACAGAGGCCATGTTGAAAAAAAATAATTTAATTTTCTTTTTTTTTCCAAGGCTACAGTAAGGCACTTACAATTTAAGTGAAAGGGAACCATTTCTTGTTTTAAATGCATAAATGTGAAACTTATAATTTCATAAAATCACTTTTTACACTAATTCTTCTTTTAAAACTTGTGAAAGTTCAAGCCCCCTTTACTTTCATTATATATATATTTTTAAAGAACAACAAATGCTAACTATTTTTTGTGGTAAACAACATTATACAAGAATTGTCGTCAGTTGAGCTTAACTTGCACTCAGCCGGGAATACTTCTTTAATTTGATGTGGGGGGTTTATGCTTTTCGTGCTCCAAGAATATGTCCTCTCATGTCATGAGAAATGAGAATTAATAAAAGAGAATTGAAGCTCCCAGGTATATAATTACGTTCTTCATCTGCAAGAACGCTTTTTGGATGACAGGAGTCAGACAGTAAGTCTATCTTCTTGTATATACAGTGCGCTATAGCACAAAGGAAAGGATTGTGTGTTTTTACAGTGTGGATGTCTGTGAGGACAGGCATCCTTTGGGAGGACAGGGGGACCAGGAAGCAAAGCAGCAGAGCAGCAGAGAAGCAGAGCATTGAGGTTTTCGCGGGTGATCTGTGTTGAGAATTTGACATCTGCTAGCCAGGCTATATGTCCCATGAGGATAACCGTCAAGATCTGGGGGTTTTATCCAGAATGAAACCTTGTTAAAGGTATAATTCACCCAAAAATAACAATTCTGTCAGTATTTACTTAGTTTCAAGAAACAGTTTCCTTTGAGTCTGCATGTGAAAACTACTATAATTATCAGGAAAAATACTGAACTTTTACTTTATATAATGACTTTTATGGAAAGTGCAGAAAGTACATTTTTCCATTCAAACCGTTTGTTATGTTACACCACTTAATAATTTACACTTAAAGGTCCACTGAAGTGCTTTGAAATATGCAGTGTTATTCTATGTGTTGACGTAATTTCAACTAAAACACCAGGACCAGGAAGTGCAGGGTGATATCAAACAAGTCCTGCCCTTTTTTTGCCAGTAGCGTTTCATTTATATCACAGCTTGGCCCAGAGCCGTTAAGCTCAGTAAAGTTGACAGCGTGTGATAGCCACAATCTCATCCATATTGCTATAAAATATAGCATTCTGTAAGGAATTCAAATGGGTCAGATACGTTTTGGCGTTCTGTGCAGACCGCACATATTATTCGCTCCATGTTATCGTATTTCTGGACTAAAGCAGAGCACAAAAACAGACTTCTTTTGCCCCAACAGAAAGTATTTACTGTCTGATTCGTTCCCTATGCCCTATATAGTGCACTACGTGCCATTCACCATACAGAAAATACAAATTCTATGAACAAGTGACTGATTTCAGCTGTAGCTTCAGTGTCTATTTATAATGTAGGGGGCGGGATGCTTCGGATTCTAGAAAGCATTTGATTGGACAGAAAGTTTGATGAGAAACTGAAGTGCAGGGTGATGTCATTAAAATCAATGGTCCATATTGGTGGAAGTCGAAGACTGTAAGTTTTGAATGCTTATATCTTCTAAATGCAAATTTTGTCATTGTTTTGGAGCACACTAGCTTATAGATAACCTTAAAAGGGTCATTGAATGCAAAGTTCACTGTTACATGTTGTTTGAACATTAATGTATGTTGGCAGTGTATGTACAAATCTACCCTATAATGATAAAAATCCATGCAGTGGTTTTTTAATTAATCTGTAAAAATAATATCCCCTTTTTAAAATCGAGCCATTCTCAGATGCCTGTCTTTGTGGCGTCACACCCACAGAGGCCACTCCCACAATAGTTAATTGACATGAGCGTCTTACCTCAGATCAGCTGTTACAGTCCAACCTCCATTTTTTCGATGCCGGAGCAGGGATGTAAGTTAGACAAGAATATCTCCGATTGAGCAATTGAGGTGTTGTGTTGCTGGATGTAATAATGAACATAGTGGTCGTCATTTACTCCCGACATCTGAGCTGCTGAAGATGCAGTGAATTACGTTTGTTTGTGAAGGGAAAGCGCCTACCGATCTACATATATCCGTCTATGTTCGTGCAAATCATTCGTGATCCAGCTTCACCTACAGCAGAAGTGAGTATAAGGGTTTTTTTCTGAATCTCTGCAGTCACCTGTCCTAATAACCTGCTAGTTAGCAAGTTTTGCGGCTAAACATGCTAAATGCGGCTAAAGTAAACAATGTCTCAGAGCACAGCTCCGCAGCGAGAAGAGAGGGGTGGGGCGAGCAAAGCTCATTTGCATTTAAAGGAACAATCCATCAGTACGGGTTAATTTTTGCAGAGCTCTTTTTGTCAAGGTAAAAAGGGTGTTGTTTTACACTACTGTTGAGAATTTTTAACCAAAGTATATTATACATTTTTCATTAAGACCCTAAAGAATCATATCAACTTGTGGAAAATGAGCATCTGAAAACCTAACAGGTTTTTCCCCCCTGAGATTTTCAGGCACAAATAGCAGTTTTTCAAGAGAATGTGCCTCATAATACAGCCTATTACGCTGCTATAAAACCGCAACAATACGACAAATTGTAATGAGTTTCTGCAGAATGATTGCCCTGATAAAGCCAAAAGCTGATAAACAGGAACATTAGCCTGGAACTCAGTGTAGCAATTGTTCCTGTGGGGCGACTATGTTAACACAGCTGAAAATCACTTCCTTTAGGTAGCGTTTGGGTCTTTTCTGCAAGAACCAGAAATAACCAGTGATTACAAACTGACTTGAACTGGTTTCTTGCTGGCAGACTAACTTGTTTACTCTCTAACCAAATTACAGCCCAGAACACCACAAGGCATCCACAAACGGTGTTTCCCTCTAAGCAGAGACTTAGTGACTCCCAGCTGTGGCATTTTTTTTGGGAAAGGTTCATTTTGGGTCCTGTACCTCTTTAAAAGTGCAGTATCACAGACAGGTCAACTCTCAGAGAATGAAGATCTGTCTCCGGTTCTGCTCAACAATGAAATCTGCCCTGAGGCCTGCTAGTGAGCGCTATAGAGAAACATCTTTGGTAGTGGTGTTTCATTAATCTTGTTGCAAATATGGCCTTCTGGTGAAGATATTTAGGCACATTATGTTCATTTGTCTTCGTGTTTCTCCACATGTTTCAGATTGAGGACTTTTACTGGATTTTACCCACTTATTATATGTTGTTTTCATGGCCGAAACTATTTATTTTGCCTTAGGCATAGCTTTTTAATGCAAGGTTAGACCAGGTCACTAATGAAAATGCTGTGGGAGATTCAAGAGGAACATATGCTTTTGCATTCCTAAAAAGTAATTTATTAATGGCTGGTAGTGCCGTTTATTTGCATGTGCTGTTTCTCCAAAAAAATCATGCAAATCATGATGTGCTGAAACAAATATGACCCTGGACCACAAAACCAGTTATAAGGGTCAATTATTGTTTTATACATCATGAAAGCTGAATAAATAAGCTTTCTGTTGATGGTTTGTTAGGATAGGACAATATTTAGCTGAGATACAACTATATGAAAACCTGGAATCTGAGGCTGCAAAAAAACCTAATATTAAGTTAAAATTGTCCAGATTCTAGATAAGTTCTTAGCAATGCATATTACTAATCAAAAATTACATTTAGATATATATTTATGGTAGAAAATTTACAAAATATCTCCATGAAACATAATCTTTAACTAATATCCTAATGATTTTTGGCATAAAAGAAAAACAATCATTTTCATCCATACAATGTTCTTTTTTGCTATTGCTACAAATATACCCGTGCTACTTAAGACTGACTTTGTGGTCCAGGGTCACAAAGAGTGGCTTAATTTTTTTTCTCATGATGCAAGATAAATCACACATTTTTATATTTTAAGATGGCATCTCTTTTGCCACAGATCTTTTGAAATAAAGCACAGATGTGTCTGAAATATCACGAGAAGTTGTTAGACAGAAAGACATCTTTGTTAGCAGTCCCTCATGTCACCGGCCTCCAGCTTCTCACAAGATCTTCAGAGAAACTGGTCTAGATGAGGATGGAGTCACATGGCTAGCTGCCGGAGGCTAACTTTAGTATTAGCCCTCTGTCTCCTGAGACTAGCAAGTTAATATTTTGTGTCAACATTTATTACCGACAGTAGTTACACAGTACAGAAGCATAGTTGAAGTCTCCCATGTAGCCTTTCACATCTAACAGAGAGAACAGAAATGAAAAAAGAAATGTTTAAAACAACCTAATTCATACTAAACAGGTATTTTTGAACCTTAGTGTGAGACATCAGATGTAAAATGTGAGTTTTAATGATTCATTTCTAAAGATTGCAGTCTGTCAGTACACCCTCAACTGCCTTTCCCTCACTGTTGGCATAATTACTGGTTTAGCCTTGTGACACCAGAGCCCCATTAAGTGCTGATAATGGCAGGCCCAGCATTCCTACAGCTGGAGCCTCAAGGCTGACTGGAGAACTACACACACAGCCTCCCTGCTCAAACATTGCCATTGCGTTTGTAGTGTGTCAACAGTATGTGTGTTTTGTGGAATGGATCTGTCAGGTCATGTGTTTTATCTCACTGACAAAATTTTGCCTTATAAAAACATCTTGGGGCAGTTTAATTTGCATTTAAGCACTCTTAAGGGAACATTTGCCTTATCTAGATTACAAATGATGTTGTTCGTGTGTGTGGTTTGTGGTAAAGATTGCTTGTGAGTTGGTGTTACTGATTATTTTATCAGTTCTGTCTTTGACAGTCAACATTTGAAAATGTTAAACAGCTTGAATAAAAAAGTTGGTTAGGTTAATATCACTAATAATATTGCTTATGTGAACAAATGCACAATTTTAACAGTTCTACTGCTTAAAGGGATAGTTCACCCAAAAATGAAAAGTTTGTCATTAATTATTTACCCTCATGTCGTTCCAAACCTGTAAGACCTTCATTCATCTTTGGAACACAAATTAAGTTATTTTTGATGAAATCTGAGAGCGTTCTGACCCTGCATAGACAGCAATGCAACTGACATGTTCAAGGCCCAGAAAGATATTAAAGACATTGTTAAAATAGTCCAGGTGACATCAGTGGTTCAACAGTAATGTTATAAAGCTACAAGAATACTTTTTGTGTGCAAAGAAAACAAAAATAACAACTTCATTCAGCAATTTCTTCTCTTTGTTTTTCATCTGTATTTTTGTTACCCTGGCAT
>JAHKKF010530214.1:11723-32612 GCA_019740295.1 Labeo calbasu
GCACAATTAATCGTTAAGAGATTCGTTCAAAAACACTGATTCATTCAGTAATGAAACAAGTGAAGTATTTATGAGTGAGTAATTGAATTGTTCACTCAGAAGATTTAATGAAAAAAAATGCTGATTCATTCAGTAATGAAACAAGTGAAGTATTTATGAGTGAGTCATTGAATCATTCATTCAAGAGATTTGTTCAAAAACGCTGATTCATTCAGTAATGAAACAAGTGAAGTATTTATGAGTGAGTCATTGAATCATTCATTCAAGAGATTTGTTTAGTAACGCTGATTCATTCAGTAATGAAACAAGTGAAGTATTTATGAGTGAGTCATTGAATCATTCATTCAAGAAATTTGTTTAGTAACGCTGGATTCATTCAGTAATGAAACAAGTGAAGTATTTATGAGTGAGCCATTGAATAATTTATTCAAGAGATTCATTCAAAAATGCTGATTCATTCAGTAATGAAACAAGTGAAGTATTTATGAGTGAGTCATTGAAACATTCATTCAAGAGATTCATTCAAAAATGCTGATTCATTCAGTAATGAAACAAGTAAAGTATTTATGAGTGAGTCATTGAATCATTCATTCAAGAGATTTGTTCAAAAACGCTGATTCATTCAGTAATGAAACAAGTATTTATGAGTGAGTCATTGAATTGTTCACTCAAAAGATTTGACAAAAAAAATGCTGATTAATTGAGTAATTAAGAAGTGAAGTATTTATGAGTGAGCCATTGAATCATTCAGTAATGAAACAAGTGAAGTATTTGTGAGTGAGTCATTGAATTGTTCATTCAAGAGATTCGTTAAAAAACGCTGATTCATTCAGTAATGAAACAAGTGAGGTATTTATGAGTGAGTCAATAAATCGTTCATTCAAGAGATTTGTTTAAAAGTGCTGATTCATTCAGTAATGACATAAGTGAAGTATTTATGAATGAGTCATTGAATCAAAAATGCTGATTTATTCAGTAATAAAACAAGTTAAGTATTTATGATTGAGTCATTAAATCGTTCATTCAAGAGATTTGTTAAAAAATGCTGATTTATTCAGTAATGAAACAAGAAAAGTGTTTATGAGTGAGTTATTGAATCATTCATTCAAACATTTAAAAAAAAAAAAAGTCATTCAAATTAATAAAACCTTTTTGAATAGACCGCAGCAATTACATTACATGCTATTTTGCTTAGTTCAGAATTGTGGCAGAATCGTGATCTTTATTTGAAACCTAGAAGTGTGATTCTCAATTTATCTAAAATCATGCAGCTTTACCATAATACACTCCTCTTTATGTTTATTTTAAACTCTCCTTCTCTAGCATCAAATAAAAGAAATAATTTCAGAACGCCTCCATATTATCTCCATATTTTCATAATATCTCCACCATCAGAAAGGAAGGAAACAAAGGAGGGTTGTGAAAGTATGTGAGATCTTTCAGAAGCTGTAGGTCTTGGCCTGTGTGTTTGAATTGGGGGGGGGAGGAGAACTCAACGATGCTTGGCTGCTGGGGTGTTGAACTGTTTATGTAATCCAGCCAGCCATCACCCCTTCCAGCCTTTTAGCCTCGCTCGCTCTGGTTTAAACCTCATACACCCTTCATCCCCCTCCTGTAGCACGAGGAAGAAACACTGAGGCCTTGTACTGGTCCAGGCTTGGGGTTCTGGGACCGGTGCCGACCATGGAGGGACCACGTCAGTCTCCCCCGAGCCATTTCCTGTCTTAACCCTCCCATCTAATACCAAACAGACCTCATTCTGCTTGTGTTCCCCGTCAAGACTGAGCCAACGGGTGTGCCAGAACCCTCCATGCTCTTTGCACTTATCAAAAACATCAGAAAACAGAAAAGGTCAGTGTGGAGTGTTAAACAGTCTCCATAGTTTCAGCTGCTATGGCAGCATTGAATCTTTCGCCTCATAGTTGTCGAGGGTAATGAGGTTGTTCTCTTTTGCTATGAACAACTTTTGCTTATTAATGGGTGTGGCAGTTTCTCACTGGGACTGCGGTGGGAAAAACTTATGTATGTATTTGTTTGTTTCATCCTTATATAAGAGGGTGGAGGCTTTACCTGCAGGGAAATGTGAAATGTGATCAGTCCTTAGGCATTAAAGAGGGTAATTAGTAGGTAAGAAGTTCCTGGAATTCTCCGGCACATATTTGTGCATCAAAACAGTTTTCCCCCATCCCAATTCTCACTTATAAAGATTTAAGTAATCATGTTAGTCATGATTTTGTTTAGCTGAAAATAAATTGAAAAATGAATTTAGTGACTTGTAATGAATGTAATTGAATGTAATGTAATGTAAGCACCAAGCAAAACGTATTTTTAACACCTTGAAAACAGTTGAGTGTACACATCTTAAAGGAATAGTGAAAATGAAAATTCCGTCATTATTTACTCACCCTCATGTTGTGTCAAACCCATATGACCTTTGTTCATCTTCAGAGCACAAATTAAGATATTTTTGATGAAATCCAAGAGCTTTCGGACCCTGCATAGACAGCAATGCAACTACCACGTTCAGACCCAGAAAGGTAGTAAGATAGAATTACCTGGAAATTCTGATTACTTTAATACATCAAATTAAAATTATATACTCATAAAAGATTTGTTCAGGTAATTGTATAAGTGCATTGCATTTTTATTGCATTTTAAACAAATTAATACAGGAGATTAAAACCTAAAATTTAGTCATTTTCGTCTTTTTCTTGATTCAACAGAGCTGTGTTGAACTCCCTCCTGGAATCCTTGGCATTCATCTCAGCACATGGTATTTTTTATGCAATAGAATTGGGCAATTTTCTATCGTACACACTTGCTCCTGTTGCAGCATCTGAAATAGCATACTTATTCTTCGCAGCTGTAATTATCTCAGTCAATTATCAGATTAGCGGTTGGCTGGAAAACTAGTAACTTCTCTACAGGAAACTGCTCTCAATTAAAGACCTACTGTAGAAGGAGACAGTATAGAGGCAGAGTTCACTGGAGTATGGGACACCCTCACGGCTATCAATATTTAGACAATTATAGTGGGTTAAATCGGTTGAATTTTCCTTTCTTGAGTTATTTTACTCTGAATAGAAGTCATATAAATGTTGCAGATTTGCTGGAAGCTTCAAAAGTTTGGGGTCAGTAAGTATTAAAACTTTTATTCAGCAAGGATTATAAAAAAAACTTCAAATCAGTGATGTTCTTTTGAACTTTCTATTCATCACAGAATCCTAAAAATATTTTTCCACAAAAATATTAAGCAGCACATGAGTTTTAAACATTGATAATAAATCATTTCGAGCACAAAATTAGCATATTACAATGATTTCTGAAGAATCATGTGACACTGAAAACTCGATAGCTCCTGAAATACATTCTAAAATATATTAAAATAGAAAAGAGTTATTTTAAATTGTAATAAAAATTTGCTATAGTACTGTGATCAAATAAATGCAGGCTTACACTGTAAAAAACAAGTTGTTGAGTCAACTTAAAATAATTTGTAACCTGGCTGCCTTAAAATTTTAAGTTCAGTCAACTCAAAAAAAGTTTATTCAACTTGAAATGTTAAATTATACTAAGTGACAACTTAGATATTTGAGTTGAATCAACTTAAAATTTTAAGGCAGCTGGGTTACTTACCCATCTTTTAAGTTTAGCAAACACAAATATCTAAGTTGTTACTTAGTACAGCTTAACATGTCAAATTGATTAAACTTATTTTAGTTGACTGAACTTACAATTTTAAGGCAGCAGGGTAACAAATTATTTTAAGCTGACTCAACAAGTTGTGTTTTTTATTTTTTACAGTGTTGGTGAGCATAAGAAACTTATTTTAAAAAAAACTCTAAAAATCTTCCCACATACTTTTAAGTGCTAGTGTATGCTATATTTATTGATACATAAAGATATAGATATAGATATGTATCACAAATCTGCACACACAATGAATCCTTAACGACGTATACATAAAAGTTGCTATAAACAGTCTTTATCGTTTGTATAGGTCTCCATTATACATCTCAAGCTGGGTTAACTGAAGTATGACTTTCTTTTCATGCACATTCATCAGCTAACACACCTGGTGAGCTTTATCACCTCATTTCACCTCGGTTATGGTCTCAGCAGACATGCACGATCTTGCCTGTGATATCCTCCTGTCTCCACCACCTATTACAGCTGCTTTCTCACATGAGCACATTTGTGCATCTTCAGACCCAATGGTCTGCTTTTGACAAATATGCCGTTGATAAGTGCACATCGCCCCACTTGTTCGCTAAGCTTTGGATGTTCTTGTAATTCACTCCTTTGTGGCGCTGGGTTTATGTAGGACAGGTCCAACCTAGACAGCCTTTGCCTCCCACTGGTCTGTCTCCAATTTTGCTCCCCCATGTTCCCTACTGGCTTTGAACAGCCGCTGCACTGGAGTGTAAATCAGCCTGTGGGACAGGAGGATATCTGTCAGTTGTGTGGAGATCCAGGCTGGAATGTCATAGGGGACAGAGAACTCTGGTAAAGATCACTGGATCTTCTCTTAAAGTGGGGGGAGAGGTGAAAATGATTGAATTGAACATTTATGTCTCTATTACATCAACACTTATGATGCAAATGTGTCTGGCAGATAACACTGACAACTAGAACTATGTTTTCTGAAGAAAATGGGAGTGGTGCTTAGATAGTGTTGTAGTAAACGAGTCCAACAAAACTGGACTCGGTCTCGTTTCTGAGACTAGTGAAGACCGAATCCAAATACTCCTGAAAATGTGGTCATTGATGTTTTTGTTTCTGAAAGACGTCTCTTATAGTCACCAAAGCTACATTTTGAACAAAAATGTGAAATATTTTACAAATTAAAAATACTGTTTACTGTTTTAATATACTCGAAAATTTAATTTATTCCTGTGATGGTAAAGCTGAATATTTGGCAGCCATTACTTTAGTCAGTTTCACTTGATATTTCAGAAATCATTATAATATGTGACCCTGAAACACAAAACCAGTCATAAGTAGCACAGGTATATTTGTAGCAGTAGCCAACAACACATTGTATGGGTCAAAATTATCAATTTTTCTTTATGCCAAAAATCATTAGGATATTAAGTAAAAATCATGTTCCATGAAGATATTTAGTAAATTTCCTAACATAAATATAGCAAAATAAAATTTTTGATTAGTAATATGCATTGCTAAGAACTTCATTTGGACAACTTTAAAGGCGATGTTCTCAATATTTAGATTTTTTTGCATCCTTAGATTCCAGATTTTCAAATAGTTGTATCTTGGCCAAGATACAGCAAGATAAGCAGAACGTTTATTTATTCAAATGTTTTTTTGCTGAATAAAAACATTCATTTCTTTAAAAGAAAA
The DNA here is from genome assembly GCA_019740295.1 of Labeo calbasu. Taxonomy (NCBI): domain Eukaryota; kingdom Metazoa; phylum Chordata; class Actinopteri; order Cypriniformes; family Cyprinidae; genus Labeo; species Labeo calbasu. Next base: position 17,085 of record JAHKKF010530214.1, read on the forward strand.
ACCTTACTGACCCCAGAATTTTAAACAATGGTGCATATATTATAAACATGCTATCTTTGTGAGAATTTTTGGTAACACTTTATGTATAATGCATTATAGAAGTAGTTTTAATGTATTAATTATGCCTTGTAATGCACATTATAATGCATTATACAATCTCATGACTAATTGTAACCACAATTAATATATTATAACACATTAATTAATTACACTTTGCAGTTTAAATTCAGTTTTAATTATTTCTGACAAGATATATTGTATTACAGTGCACATTATGAATAATTATAATGCATCATACCCTTTAATAACCCTTTATAATGCATTATACATAAAGGCTCCAAAGGGGTAGTTCACCCAAAAATGAAAACTCTGTCATTAATTACTCACCCTCATGTCGTTCCAAACACGTAAGACCATCGTTCATCTTCGAAACACAAATTATGATATTTTTGATGAAATCTGAGAGCTTTCTGACCCTGCATAGACTTTTATTAATGTCTTACTACCTTTCTGGGCCTTAAACAGAGACAGCAAGGTCCAGAAAGGTATGAAGAACATAGTAGTCATAGAAGAACAAAATAGTCCATGTGACATCAGTGGTTCAACTGTAATTTTATGAAGCTACGAGAAAACTTTTTGTTGTGCAAAAAAAACAAAAATAACAACTTTAATAAAAACAAACATTCCGAATACGAATGAAGGTCTTATGGTTTTGGAACGACATGAGGATGAGTAATTAATTACAAAATTGTCATTTTGGGTGAACTGTCCCTTTAAGTAAAGTGTTACTAGGTTTTCTTATCTTTTTAGTAGTTATTTGTCAGTTTGAGTGACGTTTGAGACCTACTAATGGCTTTTCCTCACTTCAAATGGCTAGTTTTGTGTGCTATATAAAAACAAGCCATTTATTAAAACAAAGTAAGATGCTAAGTTGAAATTTTTGTGTGTTATGTGTTACATTAAATGACAGGCTTAGTACAAAGTAAGTGTTGGGAAGTATCTCTACTAAAAAAAAAAAGTGAGGCTAGGCTATTTCAGTGTAGTTGTTGCTAACCACTATTTCAAAACAGTGGATTCAGTGTAGTTCTGTACTGTGAACTGCTTTCAATTATGATTAGCATGTAGCTTGGCAAGCTACAGTTTCAGAGTAACTTCCCCAAACTGAGGCAAACGCTTTCTGTTCAGTCAATGATTCTCTCAAAGGCTCTTTCATTCTTCTGTTCTCCCATGTTTTATTCAGTGTGGAAAATGTTAGTTAATTGGTCTGGAGTTGGCTTTTCATGGCTGTTGCCTTAACAACAAGGGAAAGACCCCTTCTCCCTCCCTTTTTTCTTTCCCAAACCCTGCCCATTTAAGGCTGTACCACTTTTTTCCCTTTTCCTCCCTCTCCGTCTCTCACTCTCTTTCCATGTCTTTCTCCCTTCTCCGTGTGAGGACTCTGTGACAGCTTTTCCTGCTGCTTGTAGCGAACGGCTGAAAGGGAGTGAACACGCGGCTGCTTGTAATACAAACTCAAGCCGAGTCGCATACACTGCTGAGCAGTCATTGGACAGGACTGTGACGACTCTTCTCAGTTTAGGCTGTATAATGTATTGATGAAGTCAGTTCTGGACTAAACTTCCCAAAAAGTCTAATGAAGTGTGTGATGCTGTAGGAAAACAGCTTTGAGATTTCCATGAGGTATGTTCCTGACCTTTAATGCTATATTTAGTAATATTACGTTCATATAACTTTAGTAAACCTGTTGCACTTTATAAATTGGTCTGTGCTGTTCTGTACTTTCTGTTTTGCAGTAGATATCTAAACATCCTTAAAACATGTTTTCTTCAGAGGCAAAATAGTCTCGGAAAGCCTTTTTTTTTTTCAAAAAGTATGTCTTGAATTAAGTTTATTTTTGTATTGTTATTGTTCTGGTTTTAAGCATAAATCTCACTTTGTCAGAATGCTTAAAGCCAGGAAAAAATATTTTAAGAATAAAATAATTATTCTCTATTATATCCTAAAGCAATTTTGCTTTTATGGAAAATGAATCTTTTTTTGTTGGTTTTGTTTGTTTATATGCTTCTAAATTTTGTTTATTTGTTTTTGTTTTTTTTTTAATGAATGTGATGCTGAGTGTTGTAAATATAGAGCTCTGGCACACGTCACATCTCAGAATTTTTTTGACTCGTGAATCATGTCCTGTAAGGTTATGATTTATGAATCCACCAATCAGAGATATCATCTGTGCAGATGGAAGTTATTTTAGATGATTTTGCACTGCATGAAATGTGTGTGCGTTTGTGTGTGTGTCTTTGGACGTTTTCTTGCATGAGAGTTTGATTTAAGTTCTGGACAGAAGCATCCCTAATATAACTGAGATGCATTAGGGCCAAAGCAACAGCTTAAATTAGTTAATGTTTTATACTTATAAAAATAAACACCTAGGCTCATTGTGCACTTATCTGCGAAAAGGTCCATAATAATGTAACTTGACCGGGCGGTAGAGGTGAGGGCTTCATGCATGGCAGATGTGTTTAAACTAAAAGGGGTTTCCTGTGCAAGAGCCAAGCGAGTAGTTAAAAGCCCCTGTGTTTGCATGCCACACCTTTGTAGTTATTAAAAATAAACCATTTAAATTTACCTCTGACATGAAAATCGATTCAAAGTCTCACACCTTGTGCAGCTGATTGTTAAAGTCTTTGTTTGTTTTGGCATGCAGTGTTAGTTTTGATTTATATCCCCGATGGAAAGATGTGCAAAACTCGCAGCTGCTTTTTGTTTAGAGATGGCTGACTTGTGTTCAAATCCGTTCACCCCTGCTCTGAGCATCTGCTTTCTTCCGCAGACGCTGTCTACTGTTCATCAGTAAGGCACCTTATCTTCTTTAGTGCTGGTAGTTAACGTAGTCTGCCGATTTAGATTAAGGGAAGGTCAGAGGTCAGTCTTTAATCTAAATGCATTTGTAAATCCTGCCGTATGCACATTTTTGTAATGAAACAGAGATTTCGACAGAGAGGATGACTTGCACATTTTTGCCCAGCTAAGTTTATTTGAACCATAAAATACAGGCGATGAACTAAGAGAGATGGACGTTCTACATGCATGCATGCGTCGTGGTACTCTTGTGAACTTTTACACAGAAATGATTCTTGTAGCTTCATAAAATTACTGTTGAACCATAGATGTCACATTGACTATTTTAGCAATGCCCTTCCTACCTTTCTGGCCTTGAACATGGTTGTTGCGTCTATGCAGGGTCAGAAAGCTCTCAGATTTCATCAAAAATATCTTGTGTTCTGAAGATGAACGAAGGTCTTGCGAGTTTTAAACGACGTGAGAGTGAGTAATTAATGACAGATTTTTCATTTTTGGGTGAACTATCCCTTTAAGTGAAATATGGCACCATTAGATTGTGTTGCGATTTGATGTCAGTGACATTTGGTCACAAGCGTCAGTGAGATCAAATGATACTGATGTGAAGTTTTACAGTCTGAATTTGTCTCAGAGGTTCTGAAAATGGCTACATTTTCATATATAATTTCAATTCCGCACACTCTCATTGGCTCTCAAAAGTATCAGCTCTCAAACGACTGCTCTAAAGACAGGGTAGGGCTTTGACTCCGCTATGCCTTATCTGAGTTTGATTGATTCAGATAAATATTTACATCGACACTCCTTTTGCTCTGAAGGTTTGAAAAGTTTAATGACTATGTCAGTCTGTGCTTTTAAACGCCTCCCCAACATTCTTTCTCTCCCCATCTCTGTTTTTATGAGCTTGTGGATTTTGATTGCGAGAATAAATCCCTAAATCCTCAGTATAGCAAACCCCAGATAATATAGCAAGAAATCTCATCTGAGTGGTATGTGTTTGCTCAGTTAATGCGATTGGCTTGACTTACAAATGCATTGAGAGTGTCAGTCTCATTTTATAGAGCAATAATACAGCTAAAGGGAATTAGTAAATCCCTTGGAATGAGATAGAACATGGGTGTGTTTAAGTTAAACATCATTCGTTCTTTGTATTCTGTTCTCTTTGACTATGGAAGCCGGTTTCTGCCACTGAATAAAAAAATGAAGAAAGGTACAACAAAAGACAACAATTGTGAGTTTACATCTCAAAATTCAGACTTTTTTTCTCAGAATTCCGTGATACAAACTCGCAGTTCTTACTTTTTTCCTTAGAATTGTGAGATATAAACTTGTGATTGTGAGTTATGAAGTCAGAATTGTGAAAAATAAACTCCCAATTCTGAGAAATAAAGTAAAAACTGCGAGATAAAAATGCTTTTCTTACTTAGATTTTTTGTCTTGTTTCCAGCCAAAATATCTAAAAATTCTTAAAGCAAGAAGCGAAAATTATTGTCTTGTTTTCAGAAAGAACAAGTCAAAAATTAAGTGAGTTTTTGCTTGAAACAAGCAAAATAATCTTGTTTTCTGCTTGAAATAATATTATTTTGCTTACCCCATTAGCAGATTATTTTGCTTGTTCTAAGCAAAAACTCACTTAAATTTGATGTCTTTTTTCTGAAAACAAGAAAACAGTTTTCGCTTGTCTAGAAAATCCTTCTTGATTTAAGAATTTTTAGATATTTTGGCTGGAAACAAGACAAAAAATCTAAGTAAGAAAAGCATTTTTTGCAGTGTAAACTCACAATTCTGACTCTTTTTTCTCTGAATTGCGACTCTATATCAAAACTGTGACTTTTTTCAGAAATTTGGACTTTTTTCTCACAAATGCAAGTTATTAAAGGAGAAGTCCACTTCCAAAACGAGGATTCACATATAATGTGAATAATAATATTTTATAATATTACTCTTTCACTATATTTGTCTCAAATAAATTCAGATTTTGGCATAAGACTTTTTCCCAAAAATAAATGAATAAATAAATAGTATATAAGTATGTAATAGAATTTTAGTAAGAAAACAAATGAAAGCTGTCATAATCCTGATCAGTGATTGGTTAATTCCTTAGCCAATCACTGCTTTCTTTGATCTGTTTGCTTTCACATCCTGAGTCCTTGTGCTATGTTAATGCTTTAATAAAACTCTATGGCAAGTATGGGGTTAACAATGCCCACCCACCCATGGGAAAGATAGACCACATGTTTTGTGTTGTACAGTAATCAGAGGGTCTGCGTAATGGATCCAGCATGTTTCATGAAATCTGCAAAGGCCTCCAGGCTCAGATCGATCTGCAGATGAGATCATTGTGCTATTTGTGGAGCTTTAGAGCTGGGATCACCTCAGGGTTAGTCGTCCCATCACCCACAGACTCTCTTAGCTTCTCACACCGAACCCAAACAAGCAGGAACAAGACTGCAGATGCACACGATTAATTAAATCCAAATAACTCTCGCTCTCATTTTCATAATAGGTCTCCTTAGGGTTTTAAAACTAAAACAAGTCTTAATTGCTTTTATTTTAGGGTTTCAGTAATGGATAGAGACTGTGTTGCATTATAATCCATTCGCATATAGAGTGTTGTAGCCCTGTTGACCCTAGAGGTGGATAGGAGCCAAAGATCAGGGTACATGAAACACGCATTATTAAAATAACTGTTTTTTTACTCTGAATTTGCATAGAAAACTATTGAGGCTCTTTGGCTCCATTGAGACACATCTGGTCCACATTAACACCCAAGAGCACAGCCTTCAGCCACACAACCCCCACTGACACCCCAGGCTGGCAAATACACCCTCTGTAATATTAGGATCATTGAATGTTACCAAACAGTCAAGATGAGAATAATTTGAAAAACGCTTTTAGCAGCATTAATGAAGATTTCAACTGCATCCCAATTTATGTACTTTGACACTGTGCACTGAATGTACAGCCTGGTCTCATTGTTTATATGTAGGTATTAGTAGATAATGTTTTTGTTACGTTTTTATTGATGCTGCAATGTACAATTTGGACATTTAACATATAAAACGTAAAAATGGCTACATATTTTCAGCTAAAAAACAAAAATATTTACAACTCTTTTATATCATTAAGTATTAATGCATTTTTAAAAATCATTTTAGTCATAAACTAGTGATTTCGATTTTTAGACCCCTAAACCTACCTCCAAACCTAAACCAAGCAGGGAAATTACTATTCTAGTAACAATATAGCATTAAAAAAATATTTTTTTGTTTATAGTTGTGTTAAAATGCTGAAAATACATCAGAATTGTACATTTAGATGCTGTTAAAAACCCATTATTGTATGTTTCAGTGTCTGTAAAAATGTAAATAAATGTGTCTTGTAAAACCACATTTGATGTAAAATACATACAAATTATCATGAGATCACGTTGGAATGTACGTTCAGGACTTGATTATAGGGAAGTACTTAGGAGTATGTATACAGTTTGTCAGTGTTGTAATGCCACTGCCATGATATAAAATTGCATTTTGTGTAAATATTAGCATTAAGCTGACTTCATTAGGCTACTTAACCTTCATTGTTACTTCACTTTTAAGTCCATATGTTTAAAAATCATCATATATTTAAAACACTTAAATACTAATGGCTGGTCATGTGACCTCAACTTCTAAGATCCCATGAAAAAGTATATAATATTATGTACAGCTGTACAGTAAAAGTTTACATAGACCTTGCAGAATCTGCAAAATTGTCAAAAAAAAAAAGTAACGACAGTATTACGAATCAAGCGTATGTAAACTTTTGAACAGGTTCATTTTGTATAAATTTAACTGTTATTTTCTCTTGTGGACTATATGTAAACATCTTTTATGTGAAATATTTGACTCAAGTCAGTACTAAATAAAAAATAACATGCATTTTGTATGATCCCTCTTATTTTGGTAAAATAATGAACATTTCACAGATTTTGCAAGGTGTATTTAAACGTTTGGGTTCAGTAAGTATTTTCAAATGTGTTTCAAAGCTGCATTTTGATATTTGTAAAAACAATATTATACTATATAGAATATAGTAATAACAAATAACATTTTAATATATTTTAAGATGTAATTTATTCCTGTGATGGCAAAGCTGAATTTTCAGCATTATTACTCCAGTCTTCAGTGTCACTTGATTATTCAGAAATTATTCTAATATCCTGTTTTGATGCTCAAGAATAATTTCTTATTATGTTTGTGCAGAGGTTTATGCATTTGAGGGAAATCAAGAAAGGAGCTTGTGTGGTGTTCTTTTAGTATCGTCTTTCCCGACTGGCATGCGTCTTTAGGGTCAACTCCACGTTTGGTGCGGGGGTCAAGAATCTGATGGCAACCACATGTCTGACTCTGCTCCAAATTAAATATCCCCCTCAGTAAGAGCTACTGGCAGGAAACATAGTCCAAATTAGTTACACGGTTTAATCTGCTAGATTCTTTGTCAAGAGAAACAAGAAAGAAAGACACTCTACACTGTTTTGGAAATGTCATGGTGAGGTCCAGGCCTGTGAAGGAGCTCGTAGCAAATGCTTTTACCATGCAACCCTCCTGAGCTGTTTTCCAGGCAACACAGGCGGTAGAAATGTGTCCAAGTTCACTAGTTGGACAGTTACCCTCGCCTCTGAGGTTTGGAAGTTACATTGAGCTGTTTTGTTGAGACAATTTTGGACTCGGTTGGTGTTCAGGTAAATCTACACGATGAGAGAAAATGAGACCCAAGGGGTTTCATGCTCGCTGAGAGATTGCACAGTCAGCACTTCTCCAATGCTTTTGGACGGCTGTTTATGGAAAAACTCAAGATTATGAGGATGTTAGGGTTGTAGCGTTCCGCCAAATGCGAAAATGATGATAAAAGCAATGTTTCAAAGTTTCAAATGTGCTTTCAGGGACACGTTTGACCCCCCTCACTCCTTTTTTTTCAGCATAGCTGTTTATGGGATAGGAGGAAAATGTTTTCTTTCTTCATTCTTGAAGTGAACTTTTTATCTTAAAAGGAAATTTTTGGAGAACCGACACTCCTCCAATCATGATAAAGTTGTTTTCTACTGATGCTGACAGAATAAAATAGTCATTAAGAGTATTTTGTATATTGAGATTACCTCCTCCAGCCTGTCCACAGTTTGGGAATAGTTTAGTGAGACAAAGAAACCCAATTATATTTAGATTTAAAGTTCTCTATCAGTCACCGAGCCGTTTGCCAAGAAGACCGCAAGTGGTTCAACCACTGTGCCAGGAAATTCCAGTGGCTGAAAGAACATTTCTAAGTATAAAAAATACCCATTTGCTTGTTTTGGCCGGTGGTGTGTCATATGAACGAGAAGGCTGCACTGGCTGCTCGGGTTATGTTTTTCTTTTGATACTGGTGAATTCAATTATAGCTTTTAGTCGTGGAGTAAATTCCGTTCATGCTTTGTGATGATATTTTTGAGTGCTTTACAATGAGGGAGTCGTTCGGTCAGGTTGTTGCTGACTGATGCGTCCCTCGGTGGTTAAGACTGAAGCTTCTGTTCAACAGAGGAATCGCTCCAGAGGTCTTTGGCCTGTCACTTAGTCCCCCGCAAATCATCCACTTACACTGTTTATTTGGAAAGACAACTTAATGTGAAAAACAGAGAAACAAATCAGGGGGTGCTTGCATTAGGTCTCAGTTTTTCCTGTCGGATGGAGTTGGATCCAGGGAAGGAAATGCTATTGTGGTCTTCTTATTGTGGAAAAGGCAAGAATTATCAGTAGATGTGACAGTCTCTGGACTTCCTCTGTCTCTCCCGTGCCTTTAGACAAACAACGTTTAATTTAGAATGACTATTTCTGGCCTTTTCCCAGGCTTTGTAATATAGGCAGTGTTTGGTTTGGCATTCGTTTATTAAATCAACTATTGAGTGGAGTGGAGAAAGTTGGTTTCTGAGTCATATTAATGCATGGTTGCTTTATGTGGAATTCCAAAGCAAATATATATGGAGGATCTGTGTGCTTTTCCAAACAGCAGAGCAAGTTACAAACTAATAGCTGCCGCAATTTCAGCTTTGCCATTACACTTTATCCATTACAAATTTTATAATACACTACCAGTCAAAAGTATTTGAATAGTAAGATTTTTAATGTTTGTTTTTTTTTTTGTTTAAAGTCTCTTCTGCTTACCAAGTACAGCAAAACAGTACAATTTTGAAATATTTTTACTATTTAAAATAACTGCTTTCTGTTTGAATATATTTTAAAATGTAGTTTTTTCCTGTGATTTCAAAGCTGAATTTTTAGCATCATTACTCCAGTCACACAATCCTTCAGAAATCATTCTAATATTCTGATTTGCAGCTCAAAAAAATGTATTATTATTATTATGTTGAAAACAGCTTAGTAGCAGGTTTCTTTGATGAATTGAAACTTCAGAAGAAAAGCAATTATCTGAAATAGAAATCTTTTGTAACATTAAAAATGTCTTTATCATCACTTTTGATCAATTTAAAGCATTCTAGCTAAATAAAAGTAAAAATAAAATAAATTAAAAAATGACTCCAAGCTTTTGAATGGTATAGTGTATAATGTTACAAAAGCTTTTTATTTCAGGTAAACGCTGATCTTTGGATCCTGAAAAAAGTACTCTGTTTTAAATATTGATAATAATAATTATAATTATAATTATAATAAAAGTGTTTCTTGAACAGCAAATCAGCATATGTTTTCTGAAGGATCATATGACACAGAAGACTGAGTAATGATGCTGAAAATTTAGCTTTGCATCACAGGAATAAATTACATTTTAAAATGTATTTAAATAGAAAGCAGTTATTTTAAATAATAAAAATACTTCACAATATTACTGCTTTTGCTGTATATTGGACCAAATAAATGCAGGCTTGGGTGAGCAGAAGAGACTTCTTTAAAAACATTAAAAATTTTATTTGTTCACTGCCACATATTTAAGTGTGCTTTCGTTGTTGTTATCCTGTGGTTTGGATCTTTTTGTATCTATTCAAAAACTTTTGACTGGTAATGTATATTAAAATCAATATTTCATATTATTGATGTTTTCTCTGTATGTTTTAGCAAATAAATGCAGACTTGGTGAGCATTAGTAACTTCATATTAACCATCAACTTTTGAACAATTGTGTGCTTTATGTAAGCAACGCAATAACATGACAGAAAAAGAAAAAATGACGGTTGTTTTCGTCAGTTACAGCTTGTTAGCTCTAGCATTCTGCCTGCTTCAAATCAGACATGGAGATGAAATAGTGCAGTAAGACCACATTTATTTGAATTAATTATAGCATTTATTTTAATTAATTATTGATCGATCGATTGATCTAGAGAAAGAGAGAGTTGACAGTTTTGTGTTAACGTTACCGTCTCTCTACAAACAACGAAGCTGTGTTTAGTTACTTTAAAAACAGAGATTTTTCCAACGTACTAATGAGGAATATAATGTAGCGATCTAGTATCTAGGCTATAGGGTTGTCAAACTGTACCGGGTTCGGTACTTTCGGTACTGAAATTATAAAACCGTCCATTTCCCGCTCACATTTGAGCACTGTTGTGCCGATTTTTAAACATTGCTGATTGGCCATAGTGTTCACGCGCTCAACAGACATGACTGTGATTGGCTACAATGATAAGCGCTTCACGCTCCTCACCTAGCGCTCACACATAAGCACAACGGGAGCGTTTGAAAGCAGTGTCTGTCAGCGGATCTGTCTATATGCAGATGTATTTGGGATCCGCTGACACACGTGGCTTTCAAACGCTCCCGTTGTGCTTATGTGTGAGCGCTAGGTGAGGAGCGTGAAGCGCTTATCATTGTAGCCAATGTTTAAAAATCGGCTTAACAGCGCTCAAACGTGAGCGGGAAATGGAGGTTTTTAAAATTTCAGAACCGAAAGTATCGAAGCCGGTACCGTTTGACAACCCTACTAGTCTATTTTATTAATAAAAGTCACATGGCATCGCAATTTGCGATCTCCTTCTCTCTCTGTATATTTGTATGTATCAATTAAAGCAGCGCAGTAATACAGAACGGTGATTTAAACTGACCTGGTACTACCTGTGCATTAAACAGTCTCCATGAAATAAAAATGGAAGTTTTTTGTATGAATATGTTAGCCTAAAGGTTATCTATAAGCTAGTGTGCTCCAAAACAATGATAAAATTTGCATTTAGAAGATATAGCCAATTTAAAACTTACGGTCTCTAACTTTTGCCAGTATGAATTAGTGATTTTGATGACAACACCCTGCATTTAAGCTTCTCATCAAACTTTCTGTCCAATCAAATGCTATACAGAATCCGAACAGTCTTACCCCCTACATTATAAAGAGACGCTGCAGCTGAGAATGGTCACTTGTTCACAGAATTTGTATTTTCTGTATGGCAAATGGGACGTAGTGCACTATATAGGGGATAGGGAACGATTTAGACAGTGTAAATATGCTTTTCATTGGGGCGGATGAAGTCTGGTTTCGTACTGTGTCACACAAACCGCTTTAACACGCACACAGCCTGCTCCAGTCCAGAGACACGATAGCACGAAGTGAATCATATGCGTGAATGTGGCTTTCCTGACATCAATGGCTCTGGCTCAAGCTGTGACATAAATTAAAAGCTATTGGCTATTTAAAAAGATAGGGGATGGGTCTGCTTCATATGTCCCGCCCTGTCTTCCTGTTTCATTTGAAATGACTTAAACACAGAATAACGCTGCGTGTTTCAAAACACTTTAGTGGACCTTTAATGCATACTTCCCAGCCAATCAGAACAGAGTATTCAGACAGACCATGGTATAAGGTAATATAGAAATTAACAAGATTTTTCCAAACCCAGTACGACTCAAAGAACCTGACCACATGAGGTTGCACCAACAAGAGATATTTTCAAGGGTCAGATCAGGTAGAAAGAGCTTCAAACTGCACATTTTCACTTCGACCATGTGCCTACAGTTAGCTCAAACCAATAAATCACGTTCTCCGAGCCATATTAATGTCCCCAGACGTCAGAACGTAACATACGTTGGTATTTTTCCCTTTGCTTTGTCAAGTTTAAATGCAACATCTGCTTTGGAGCAGAACGTGAGGTCAGAGAAGGAAAACCGCTAATGTTGGAGTGACAGGATCGCACGAGGGCAGGAGGCCTGCAAATAATTTCCTCCTCAGGGGAAAACAAAACACAAACAAAACAACACAGCAGGTTAATAGGTGTTTAGATAGGCTTTAAACATGTCTCCAGCTGCCATTAGACTCCACTTAGACACGACTATACTGTGAGTGAAGAGTTAAACACAGCTAATAGGGTGAACAGTTTTCTGGAGATTATGTGTTACGTAAGTTAATATCTACATTTTTTAGTGTTTTGTGTATTTTTGTGTTATGGACTTTCTGGATCAGCCACTGCAGTAATTCAGACAGGAACATGCACTTGATCCAGCTTCTAAGTGAAATGTGTTTTTCCTGTCTCTCGTCTGGGTCATTCCTGGGTTTGCCATGTGGGTCAAAATTCGTAATGATCACTGGCTGTGGTTTCTATACACGTTACGAGCTTCCAAGAGTCAGCGAGATCCAAACCGGCACTGCAAAGCAAAAGGGGCTTTACAAAACCAACTCGACAGAAACCTCCTGCTTCTGCAAATTTTTCACACCATCTGCCTATGAAATATTTCAGAGCTCAGGCCAAAAGTCTGGAAGCATAACTGGCACAAACTGAATTATTTAGGCTAGTACTTTCTATGAAGAACGCTGACAAAAATGAGCGGGTTAATATAGAAATATTTATTCATGATGCTTCTGTTCAGACGGTTCACGCCGTGATTTATTTTTCTTGTTCGGTTCACTTCTGCTACGTTCGAGAACGATCCATTCATCATATAGTGGATTTCTATCTGGGATATGATATATTGCATTTTCATAGATGAAATGTGAATGGCTTTTAGGCTGTTAGATCTCAAGCTGACTTCCTGTGTGCACAGTGCAATCTGGCGCCTCACATTTGTGATTTTAGATGTGATGTGTTCTGACAAGGTTGTGCATCTCTCTCACAGTGTGTGTGTGTGTGTTTGCTTTTGTCATCATATAGTCGAAGACCCAAGATATTCTGAGGACACGGGGCTATAACCAGTGTGAGAAGCTTGATCCATCTAAAAAAAGCAGTGCATCATGAGGAGGAACTGATTGCTTTATATGGTAAATCTCAGTGTATTTATTTCTATTTGTTTTATAGTTGCTTTTTGTTTTGTTTTGGGACTATTGCAACAACTGGGAAATGTATACTTCTTAAAATCTAGAGAGTAACTATTGATTCTGCAGTATTGTTGTTAGGTTTGCTTTGTTCTATTTCGACAATTGAATATTTTAAAACTATGAATTCTGAGTTTATTCTTTATTTGAAAATGTACTGTAATTTTATAATTTATGCATTTACAGCTAATATCACCTCCAAATATTAGAACAAAACAATCTGCTGATTTTATTTTTATTTTTTTTATTTTTAAATTTTGAATTTTGAGTTTATTCTTATTTTGAAAACGAACTGTAATTTTATAATCTATATATTTACAGCTAATCTTACCTCTAAACATTTTGCTTTTCAAAAAACAAAACTGTTTTTGGAAAAAATAAGTATTTATAAAAAATATGAATCTATAAAATGCACCACAATATTTTTAAACTTGTTAATCTTTTTATTTTTCTTGTTACACTTATTAAAATGTAGAGAATAGCTGTTTATTAATTCTACAGTTTTTTGTTTTCTTTTTCAACAACTGAACAAACATTTTAAAATTATGAACTTCTTTATTTAAAAACTTACAGTAATTTTTTTCAATTTTAAAACAAAACTGTAAAAAAAGATTTAAAAAATATAAATCTATCAAAAGCACCACTTTTTTTTCTTTTTCATTTTTATAATATAAATATCTAAAGCTAATTTCACCTCTAAAAGATTAAAAACAAAACTGTTTTTGAATTTTAAAAAAAAAACGAATCTATAAAATGCACACAATTTTTTACAGCTAATTTCACCTGTAAAAAATGTAAACGAAAATCAGATTTAATTTTTAATTTAACTGTTAAAAATATGAATCTACAAAATGCAAAACAAAAATTTTTATCTTGTTAATATTTCTTATTTTTTTCGTTATAATTAAAATCTAGAGAATAACTGTTTATTAATTCTACAGTTCTTCTTCTTTTATTTTGTTTTGTTCTGTTACAACAATTGAATATTTTAAAATGTTGTATTTTGAGTTTATTCTTTATTTGAAAACTTTGTTTTGTTCTATTTTAACATATTTTTTAAAATTATAAATTCACCTCTAAAAATTTAGCCTTTAAAAAAACAAAACTGTTTTTTAAAAAAAGGTTTTAAAAAATATAAATCTAAAAAATTCACCACAAAATTTTAAATCTTGTTCTCTTTTTTCTTTCTATAATATAAATATTTACAGCTGTTTACCTCTAAAAAATAAAACAAAAAATCTGCTGATTTAATTTTTTTGTAAAAAGGTTGAATTTTGAAAACCTCTAAAAATGTCACCTCTAAAAATCTTGCCTTTAAAAAACAAAACTCTTTGAAAAAAAAAAAAAGTTTTGTAAAATAATATATCATTATTTTTATTGTCTGGAAAACATCTCCTTTTGTGTTCTATTTACGAGAGTAAGGCATAAAGATTTTGAACTACATGGTAAGCAAATGATGACAGAATGTTCTATTTTGGCTGAACTGTGCCTTTAAAAGTACATTTTTTTAGTACCATTGTAAATGCGTATTATGTGTAATTACTTGTGGCTAATGTGTAATTAGCCATTTAAGCACATTTAAATCACTGAGATTGCATGCTTAAACAGTATGTGTACGGCAATGATGTCACAGACGGAGAACAATAGCGAGCAAGAAAAGCCAAAGTCAGCAGGAAGTTCTGTGCGACTGTACTGGATGGGATAAAAAAGAGGAGCGTTTGGGGGGGACACAGGAAGTGCGGTCAGATCCGGCAGGCGCACATGACCCCAGTTCTCCACATTTTCTGTGGCGCCTGCAATGCATTGTGGACTAAGATGAGAAACAGGCACAGAACTGTCATGCTGTCATAGGGAGGATATGTTTGTTTGGGTTTATAAATATAATCTCTTGAAACTCCTGCCCTCATACTGTATGCGAGGGTGTGGCTGTATTTGTTGGTCTTTGGAAATATGAATCTTTCCTGGGAGTTCACGGTTAAAAGGGAAAAGAGTCAGAGAGGAAATACACTACGGACACAAACAAAACAGGAAAGGAAAAGACTGGAGATTTATTCAGATGGACGTCATTAGGAAAGAGTATCGTGTCCTTTATTCATGTACAAAAGAATCCGACTACTGGCTGCACACTATTAGGTGGAGATTTGTAAAGGAAATGGGCCCCACTCGCTCTTGGCAATACTGACCTTTCGACCTCACAATAGGAGCTCTAGGGATGGGCTGTAGAATTCAGGATGTTTTTACTGGATAGTTATATATAGTGTGTCTATACTGCGCTTCATAGTACCAAAAGATTGTAGTAGCTCTGTGATTGGATAAAATGCTCAGTTCGACTAGTCTGTATGACCTTTGGCCTAGTTTTTGCTTGGCCTAAATATCTCTCTCTCTATAAACTGTATAATCTATCTGTACACTAAATTT
>JAHKKF010530214.1:37084-106544 GCA_019740295.1 Labeo calbasu
ATAAGCTTGAAAAAAGTCAAGAATTTAAGTCTGTTTTGATTGATGGTACCGCCATCACTGTAATTCAGCCTACAACCCTTACAAACATCTTTCTATTATTTGGAATTCGCGTGTATGTCGTTAAATATAGTCCATTCCCAATGATTAGTCAGACCATGAAGAGCTAATGTATTCCACATGGCTTCCAGATGCTGTTCTGGGTATAAAGGGAAACTAAATCTGCACCAGTTTCACATCACATCTTCATAAAGAGAAAATGGACTTTCAGATTCTGTTTAGTGACAAAGCAATGCCTACTCATGCCATTCACAATGGAGCTTTTAAACAGCCTTTACTGTTATAATTTGTCACAAATGACCTGGAGCCAATAGAATGGGATATTTCAATAAGACTTCTTTTCAATCAGGTCACTGGGGTTATGAGAAAAAAATAATATTTTAATACTTTATTTTCACAAAGGCAGCATGCAATACTCTCTACACTGCGACTAAATCTTCACTCTGGGCGACTAAATAATGTCTTGGAATTAGTCTTGTCCAATGGCTAATAAATTCTTAGATTTTACTGGCCTGTGTGTGAATTGGAAGCCAAGTATAAACTTAGCAGATACATTTTCACTCGCTGAACGCTGACTGAGCGCTTCAGAATTTCATTTGAATGAATCTTTAATGTGACTCGGAACGAACGAGTCGTCTCGGGGATTCGTTCAGTCGCGCATGCGCAACACCATATTAGGTTCTGTTCTGGAATTAGTTCACCTGTTTCGAGTCTTTGGGTTTTTGGAGTCGTTCGTTCATCTTATGGGGCTGTCACGTGATGAACGAACGACTCGAACCCAAAGACGCGAGAGATGAACTAATCGATTATTTTTCCGGCTTACACTGCATTGGTTAAGCTTATAGGGCTGTCACGTGATGAACGAACGACTCAAACTCGAACACTTGTCAGATAAGAGGTGAGGTGAGCTAATCATAGACTAAAGACCCAGGTAAACAATTAAATAATCTTTTCTGTTTCTTATAGCATTTTAGTTCTGTCTTGTTTGTAGTGTGTTCAACGTTTGTGTAAGTAGTAGATGTGTTAGGGAAGTAACACGGAACATTTTTGTTATATTTTGCTAAAATGAACGAAATGACTCGAAAAAGATTCGTTCATTTTGCTGAACGAGACTCAAAGGTCCGAGTCGGTGAAATAGTCCGAACTTCTCATCACTATGGGGGCGGAACTAATGCGCGAACGGCAATCTCATTGGCTGGCGCTTACCTAATATCGTCCCTGTTTTGTTTTCATCAGATCAGTTCGGAAGAACGCAGACAACGTGATTAATATTCATGAACCCGGTGTCTCTTTAATCCAGGATTCGTAGTATTAGCTTTATTTTTTTTTCTTAAAACAGACAAAGCATTTATGCATTAAAAAAAGATGCCAAATTATGTTTATTATTAACATATCTGGGTAAATCAGGCTTGGAGAAAAAAAACATTTGTACATCAGTGAAACTATTTATTGACTTATTTGTTGCAGAATACATCCACAAAACAGAAACATATAATAATAATAATAATAATTAATAATAATAATAATAACAGAATGTGTGTTAATACCTTAAAACAACCTAAATTATCCCTGAATTTCCATGAAAATATAAGATACTGGATATTTGATATTTACACATTTCAAAATGCACATATGTCTAAAAAATGAGTGGCGAGGACTCCCACAACCAAATGAGCTGATAAGCAGAGGATGAGAAACCAAGAAGTCTTTTTGTAGTTCTGCTCTCTGAACTGTGCTCTGGCTTCTGATCCACTCAACCAAAAATTAAATTACATCAATCAATCAATCAGTCACATGTGCTGGATTTCCATTGCCTCAACATCATCATTCTGTAGCCTTTATATGTCCATGTCCCAGAGAAGGACCACTGGGGGTAGTGAAATACTTCTGGTCTTCAATGTTCACTGTTTTTTCCTCAGAGCCTCCACCTCATCCTATAAACATTAAAATGTTATTTAATAAATTGTACTTAGCATTAATGGAAGAAAAGCATCAAGGTGAGACTATATGTGACCCTGGATCACAAAACCACTCATAAGGTCACAATTTTTTCCAAGCGGAATAAATAAGCTTTCCATTGGTTTATGGTTATGGTTTGTTAGGATAGGACAATACTTGGTTGAGATACAACTATGTAAAAATCTGGAATCTGAGGGTGCAAAAAAAAAATCAAAATATTGAGAAAATCACCTTTAAAGTTGTCCAAATGAAGTTCTTAGCAATGCATATTACTAATCAAAAATTAAGTTTTGATATATTTATGGTAGGAAGTTTACAAAAAAACCTTCATGGAACATGATATTTACTTAATATCCCAAACATTTTTAGCATGACCCATCCAATGTAATTTTGGCTATTTCCAGGTATCCTTTATGACAACTTATGTGATGCAGATACTTGGAGGTTGTGTTAGTTCAAACAGGTTGCATTTTTAACTCACTACTGCCCTCTTGAGGATGAAGACGGTACTTAATTGTTTTCATGTGGCATTGGCAACTGAATGTAATTCACAACACAGTTTAACTGGATTTATTTTATTTTTTTTATATGGATTTATTTATCTGTTTATTGCTCAACAATTGAAATTAAAGGGGACATCGGATGCCCATTTTCCACAAGTTGGTATGATTCTTTAGGGTCTTCATGAAATGTCTGCAAAATACTTTGTCAAAAACAGCTGTTCACAGAAACCCTATGTGGTGCATGTCTCTTTAAATGATAATGAGCTACTGCTCACCCCACCCCTCTCTTCTTTTTTATGTAATGGCATGCAACCATCAAAAACAAAACTAATCCACTGCATCCATTGTTGGGAGAAATTGAAGACTCGTATATTCACTTTTACATCCAACTACAAAACACCCGCATTGCTTACAAGACGTTGTCACTACAGCTGCTTAAGCATGGAGGAAATGGTGGACACCGTACAACTGGCAGGACAGAAATTTGCTAATACAGGACAGTCTGTCAAGCAGTCGTGAGCGGGGCCTGAGCAGAAAATCAAAACTCACCTGTAATCTCATTCGTTTTTCCATCTCATCCTTCAGTTCATCTTTAAGCTCCTTTATGTCTCTCCTGGTCAGGAAAGAGGGTAATTTCAACATGTATGATATTACCATTCAGGCATGGTAGTTATGCGTTTATACTCACTCATGCTGCGCTTTGAGAAGATCCAGAGACATGCGGAGATCTTTGAGTTCTGTCAGCACAGAGGCCAGTGAAGCGTTCTCCTCCTGAACCGCAGCTTTCTTTTCAGTCTGTGTCTTGGGTGGTAAAGTGGTCTTAGGTACCTGCTCTGTCTTGGTGGAAGGTGATGACTGAGGTTCTGTAGCCTGTGAAAAAAATACCAGCATCTGAGCAACTGAAGTATAAAGAGGAATATAAGTCCCAGGACAAGATGACAAAATGTTAACGAATGCTTTACATGTACACTACTGCTCAAAATTGTTGATATTTGTATTGCAAAAGGGCACATTAAATTGATAAAAAAAAAAAAAGTGACTTTTTTAAAATGTAAAATAAATGAAGCCTCTCCGATTTCAAATTTTTGAACAGTAGTGTATACCAGATATTTAAACTTAAAGATGTTTTATAGACAAATAACAATTTTATAATGTAATATAGTTAATTTTTCAACCTTTGGTAACACTTTAAAACAACTTTCATTAATAGGTCCTTAAAACATTTTATAATGCTTAACAGATCAATAGTTCATGTACAATCAAATATGAATATATAAGGTAATACTGTATGTGAATCACATTTTAATATTTGAAGGTACATGAGCTTAACTGATCTGTGAAGCAGAATATAATGCAATAATATTATATCAATGAAAGTTATTATAAAGAGTTATCCAAACCTCTGGAATATTTTGTGGTAATCCATCTTTCTCGTCTGAAGTTTCACTGTTGTCAGTTTCATCTGGACCCTTTATGAAAAACAGACGTCATTTGCATTATTTATCAAGACATTAAATGGAATGTATTAGTAATTTAAAAACTAAATTGACATATTATTCAAATATAATTACTATATTATTATTTATAATCATGATTCACTATTTTAATTGATTGACAGGCCTCATTTTGATTTATTTTTTAATCATTCTCCATGCACCTCCCTTGACATGATTTGGCTTGAGCGGCACACCTTAAGCTTTGAAAAGCACAAGTCTGATTAAGCATTAATGCCTGCTTCATTACATGAAGCGAGTGTTTTGTTACAATTCATCTCTCAAACTAAAATCAACTTCAAATCAACCAATCCTCAAATCAAGTCCTGAAGCATATATGAGTGCTCACTTGTGAGGTGAGGGCTGTTGGTGGTCTTCTCTGTGGAGGTTTGGCTCTGTTGGCTGTGGGATGGCTCAGTTTCTCTGAGGACACATCGACACCGTCAAACTGGTCAGGGGTTTTCTCTTTAACCTCTTTATTGTCTTTAACTTCTTTCTGTTCTGGTGAAGCTGGGGGCTGTTGTTTAGGCGAGACAGATCGTGGTTCGTCATTCCTAAGAGGGGAAATACGCATTAATATTTGCAAAAAAATCTAAGTACTTAAAGAAGTTGTTCACTTTCAGAATGAAAATTTCCTGATAATTTACTCACCCCCATGGCATCCAAGATGTTCATGTCATTCTTTCTTTAGTCGCAAAGAAATTAAGTTTTTGAGGAAAAAATTCCAGGATTTTATTTTTTTATTATTTTTTTTTTTTTTTACATATAATGGACATCAATGGGAGCTAATGAGCTGAGGGCCAAACTGCAGTTTCAATGCAGCTTCAAAGGGCTCCACACGATCCCAGCCGCGGAATAAGGGTCTTATCTAGCGAAATGATCTGTCATTTTCTTAAAAACTAAAAATGTATATACTTTTTAACCACAAATTCTCATCTCGCACTAGTTCTGCGACTCCCATTGTGTAATCACGCTGAAAAAGACATGCATGGTTGGTTCTTCGTCTGTGTACTCCGGGTTAAAAACTCCATCTCATGTTCTCCAACTTCAAAATCATCCAACATCGTTGTTTTACCGTTTTTGTAAATGGTGTTTGACTTTCTTCGCAAGTTCACTTTGTAAACACTGGGTCAGTACTTCCATCTACGTCACGCGTGAGGTCAAGTTAGTGCAAGACAAAAATTTGTGGTTAAAAAGCATATAAATTTGTATTTTTCTTTGAAAATGACCGATCGTTTCACTAGATAAGACCCTTATTCCTTGGGATCACGCAGAGCCCTTTGAAGCTACATTGAAACTGCAATTTGGACCCTCAACCCGTTGGCCACCTGTGAAGTCCACTATATGGAGAAAAACCCTGGAAAGTTTTCCTCAAAAACCTTAATTTCTTTTTAACTGAAGGAAGACAGACATTAACATCTTAGATGACATGGGGGTGAGTAAATTATCAGGAAATGTTCATTCTGGAAGTGAACTAATCCTTTAAATACACAAAGTACATAGGAACCACTGGTTTTCAATGCAGTTTCAATTTAATAGCATTGCTTTCTGCACTGAAATCAAAATAAACATAGGCATCTGTAACATAGTGACTCTGCTATAAATTTGTCTAATGTGTTTTAAAGTGCCGTAAGCTTTTTTGTAAACAATGCACTGCTTTGATTTGTTGTGGAAAATGTTAGATTAACTGCCAACTGACTGTAATGTCTTAGTTCGTACATGCATCTCAGCCAGAATGACAGTTCCTTCTGTAAGCTCTCTGAAGACTCAGTTTACTCAGCAAAACAGGAAACAGGCAGTTTGGTTTGTTTAGTCCCTCAGCAACTCATAAAATTTCCATTGCTCTTTACAAGACAGAACATTCACAGGCCCTTTAGAATACCACATAATGCTAAATGATTATCTAATGAAGGGAAATTCAGTCCCTCAGTATAATAAATCTGACAGATGGGAAAGGGACGGGAAATTCATGATTTTATTCATTTGGTGAAATAGTGAAAAAGGTCTGCGTTTCAGATTTCTTCTATTTTTGGCATTACTTGTGATGAAAGTCTCATGAAATGCATCACAGAAGGTTGTATGCTCAAACATGATTTGCTGAGGCATCACTTACTTTGGTACAAGTTTTATGGGCTTCTCCTTCACTGGTGGTGGTGGAACAGGTGGTTTGTGTAGACCAGGCAACTTAATTTTACCAGGTGGGTCACTTCGAAAGTCTTTAGTGTCTGGTTTGTCATCTGCGCAAAGAGGAGAGAGTGCAAAGACAAAAGATAAATATTATCATAAATGGTACATTTCCACAAACAGCAGAGCTTTTAAATGAGCTCAAATATTTACTGAGGTAATAAGTGTTGTACATGTATAATATATATAAATAAACATTGTAGCAATTTTAAATGTACATTTACTCTATAATTCAATCATCAAGACAGGATGTTAAACTTCAGCAAGGTCATTTATAGGTGTGTTCAGAATTATTACTTTTAGTCTCCGTCTTTGTGTCAGAGCTGTTCTGGTCCATCACTGGCATCTGGTTCACTGAGATATAAGAAGATACAAGATTTTGCAGTCAGTATCATGACGTTTCATCAAAATCATGCATTTACCGTAACGCTACTAGGAACTCTTAACAAATCGTCGCCTTAGAATTATAAGGTTCTAACTGCATTCTGAACACTTTTGAGATATTGAGCTTCAAGTTTTTGTGTTCCATAGACTTCTGTAGATAGAACCATTTTTGTTTTCTCAAAAAAAGGCCAAACATGTACACAGCTTACAAAAGAAACATCACATAATGTAAATAAGTTTAATATGAATATGATAAGAATATGTAAATAACTCAATTTTTACAAAAATGTCAGACAGAACCTTATGATTCTAAGGCAACGAAATGTAACTTATAAAAATCCTCTATGCTTATCAATTGTGACCCTGGACTACAAAACCAGTTATAAGTGTAACCTTTTAAAAAAATGAGATTTGTATTAATAAATAAGCTTTCCATTGATGTATGGTTTGTTAGGATAGGACAATATTTGGCTGAGATACAACTATTTGAAAATCTGAGGGTGCAAAAAAATCTAAATATTGAGAAAATCGCCTTTAAAGTTGTCCAAATTAAGTTCTTAGCAAAGCATATTACTAATCAAAAGTTAAGTGATATATACATGTATGGTAGGAAATTTACAAAATATCTTCATGGAACATGATCTTTACTTCATATCCTAATGATTCTTGACATAAAAAAAAAGATAATTTTGACCCATCCGATGTATTTTTGGCTACTGCTACAAATATACCCGTGCTACTCAAGACTGGTTTTTGTGGTCCAAGGTCACAGTTTTGCTTCTTTTTTGGACTGTTATCTTTATCCTCCTTGAAGCCATTTTTGCTGCCATTCTTTTTCATAATTTGGCCTTTACGCACATTAAAGATAAGAGTACAAAATAAACATCACTTTAAAGCATTCTCACAACTACACGGGTTACGTGCTGGAGGTCTCGGTGGCATGGGAACAGGCAACTTTCCCTGACAAATGAGCAAAAGAGCTGGCCTGCTGTTTCCTGTGGCTACACAAAAAAATCTCATGGGTTTCCATTAATAAACGCAAAAGGGTTAAGTATTAACAGCCATAAAACTGAGTCCAACAAAACAAAAAAAAAGACCAGATCTCTGGGCTCATTCAGAATTACTCGTGGAGTCAAAATCAAACAAGACATTAAAGTCACAATCTAAGACCAAATCAAACGCAATTGTAGATCTTAGCAAAGCCATAAGTATCACATGTAATTATTTTGAGTAAACATCCTCTCTCATACAGAACATTGTTTCATCTCCCATCTTTTCTTTTGAAACTGAATCTTCAGAAAAAAACCTATTCTGTGACTTTTCTAAATGCTCGTAAAACAAGCGACAAGTGATATAAACTACAAACGCATCTGGAATCTAGAACTGAAAATACTGTAGAAGAGTAGTCTATACATACCCTTTGTTTTGTCAGTATTCCAACATTACAACCCTATGTTCATATGAAGGCGTTTATATATAGAAAGCAGAGGGCTGCTCCACTTTGGCCTTGCCTTTCTCTAGAATCTGCTCACATGACATCTCTTCATGGCCTACGACTTCCTGTCACAGCCCCACACAGCTGCATCAGTGTTTCTTGAAGCGGTTTGTGGTAACAAGTGTTATGAAGTCAGATTTAAAACATCAGTAATAAACAGAGATTCTTGCGCTGCGTTTTCAAGCTTTTAACACCACTTTAATACCGTGACCGATAATTCTGCAGCAAACCAAATATGATCAGCCTGAGGGTGAAATGGAATCTCATGCTTGAGTGCAAAACAAAACATGAGATGAGCAAAAAGCCTACTTCCTGTCCTAGAAATGACAGTTGTCAATAACAGGTGCAGAAATAGCATTTTACAGTTTATAGTTTCCATCAGAGAATTTTGGTGAACTACCAAACATAAGCTAATATAAAACTATAAAACAGCTTGTTAATTTCTCAGAAAAGTCAACCTGATTAAAAAAAAAAAATGTAATAATAAGGGCTGTCGGGCACTGTATAAAGTTAACAGAACTTTCATAATAAAGATACAAAATAAAAAAAAAAATACAGTTCAGACGTTCAAAAGTTTAGGATTTTTAATGTTTTCAAAGAAGTCTCTTATGCTCATCAAACTTCCATTTATTTGATCAAAAATATAGAAAAAAGTAATATTATGAAATATTATTGCAATTTAAAATAAGTTTTCTATATGCTTTAAAATATAATTTATTTCTGTGATGCAAAGCTGAATTTTCATCAGCCATTACTTCAGTTTTCAGTGTCACATGATCCTTCAAAAATCATTCTCATATGGTGATTTATTATCAATGTTGAAAACAGTTAGGCTGCTTAATGTTTTGGAACGTTTGATTTTTTCTTTGAATCTTTGATAAATAAAAAGTTAAAAAGAACAGCATTTTTTCAAAATAGAAATCTTTTCTAACAATGTAAGTCTTTACTATCACTTTCTACTATCATGCTGAAAATTCAGCTTTGCATCACAGGAATAAATTCTATTTTAAAAGTATATTAAAATAGAAAACCACTATTTTACATTGCAATAAGATTTCACAACTTAACTATTTTTTCTGTATTTTTTAATCAAATAAACAGCCTTGATGAGCAGAAAAGGCTTCTTTAAAAAAACATGAAAAATCTTACTGATCCCAAACTTTTGAACGGCAGTGTATACTGTAAACAAAGTAAAAAAACTGAACTTTAACTTCCTCTAGGTAAAAAGATTCTTAGCAGTGTTTAATAAAGGTTATGTCTGATTTCAAACGGGAAGTGTGTGACTACTGTGTTAGACAAAACCAATACTCAAGATTCTGAAAGGGATAGTTTCCACAAAAAATGAAATTTCTGTCAGTGAGACCTTTGTTTATTTTCGGAACACAAATTAAGATATTTTAATGAAATCTGAGAGCTTTCTGACCCTGTATAGACAGCAACGCAAGGCCCAGAAAGCTCTAAGAACAACGTTAAAATAGTCCATGTGATATCAGTGGTTCAACCGTAATGTTATGAAGCCATGAGAATACTTTCTGTGCACTAAGAAAACAAAAATAACAACTTTATTCAACAATTTCTTCTCTTTCATGTCAGTCTCAGCCATGCGTTCAGTAGAGTACTACGACACATGTGTGTGGTGCTGCTGTTGTGGGAGCGCTGCTCCTTGTTTACAAGCAGAGGAAGACACACTCTGTATGCAAAACAGTCTTTGTAAACATGTTTAAAGATTTCGACATAGAGGATGACTTACAATTTTTTGGCCAGCCTTACTATTTTGAACCCGAATATACAGACGATGAACTAAGAGAGATGGACGTACTTTGTTCTTTGAACTTCGGTTGAACCACTGATGTCACATGGACTATTTTAACGATGTCCTTGCGACTTTTCTAGGCCTTGAACGTGTAAATTGCATTGCTGTCTGCAGGGTCAGAAAGCTCTCAGATTTCATCAAAAATATCTTAATTTGTGTTCAAAGGTCTTACAGCTTTGGAATGACATGAGTAAGAGTAATTAATGACAGAATTTTCATTTTGGGGTGAACTATCCCTTTAACTGGTATTAAAGTATTTATTTTTGTCTTTTGATGAACTATATATACTATATTTTGATGAAGACATCTGAGATGTTATTAAGTTACAAAACAGCATTCAAAATTCTAATTTTATGTCGCAAGATCCTGCTTTCAAGCTTAGCATATACTAACGTGTAGTGTATACCTGTGCTAGTGTGTAATTTTTAATGTATATTGAGTTACTGATACTACAAGAAATATAGTACTCTCACAAAACAAATACTAGTAATTTAGCACAAAAGCAGTTTTGTGGCCCATGGGTCATCCCATGCAGGAATCAAACTACAAACTTTCGATTCGACTTGACATGCGCACTACATGCTTTCCTTCAAATCAGCTCACACACCCGCTTAAATCCTTTAATGCTATTTCTAGTAACATTTCCAGTTACGTTCGGTATAATCTGAAGAAACAAACTTGTCGAACCAGCCCTGCCGCTATGACAGGCGCTGATGTCTTACCTGCGTTTTTCTGAGAGACACGTCTCACCGGTGCCTGGCCTGCATTCCCCGTCTGCGTCAGAAACGAGAAATTGTCAACAAAATATAGATTAGTCCTTCTGAGCAGGATAAAGCTCACACTCTTTCCGTGTAGGAGGAATCAAGTCACCGTTTTTAGTGTTCCTCTCTTCTAATGGAAACCTCTGAGTCAATCTCTTTTAATAATCCCGAAATAACAGGAAGAAAATACAGTCATGTATAGACCAAAGTTAGCCTTCTTGTGTCATTACAGACAGGATCAACGTATTAAAAACAGATTTATAACCTCCAGTCTGTTCCATCTTAAAACAAATTAAACTATTTGTAAACTAGAATCAATGTCCTTGGCCTACAGTCGGTTTTCTGAGCCAGCGCATTACTAACAGCCCAAGAGCTGTGTTGACGAAAGGGAGACTCCCATTCTCTAACAGTGCACAAATGGGCCAATCATGAGAACATTTCTCTGTCCCACACTCACATTGAGAGCATCCGCTGGGATCACCATGACGAAGTTATCTGGAAAAAAGCCCCTGCGTCCGTTCAGTTCCCCCTCCCACCAGCCCTCGTCCTCAGTGCTCTTCAGGGAAAAGAAAAAGAAAATAAAAACACACAGCTGAATCACTGCCAAGGAAAAGATACAAACTTGTATATGGGGTGTAAACAAACAAATGAGGAGGTAATTGGTTAAGAATACACAAATGAGATCATGCCACACCCTGTTTCGTTTGATGTAAACTACCATACCATTTTTGTTTTTGACATTTAAAATGTTACAAACATTTAGTTTTAAATAAATGTTGTTCTTTTGAACTTTCTATTCATCAAGGATTTATCAAAAATGAAAGATTAATCAGTTTCCACAAAAATAATAAGCAGCGCAACTGTTTTCAACAATTTCAAACATATTAAAATAGACTTTTTTATTGTAATAATTTTTTCACAATATTATTATAAAGCATTTGAACATAAAAGACTTCTTTCACAAGATTAAAAATTTTACTGATCCCAAACTTTTGAATTTCATGTGCATTTATTTGCCTATTTGTTAAGTAGTCATTTAAGCACACCAGTCAAAAGTTTTATTGTAAGTAAGTTCATTAATGTTTTTTGTCTCTTCTGCTCACAAAGCCTGCATTTCTTTGTTCCAAAGTACAGCAAAAACAGTAAAGTTTTATAATATATTTATACTATTTAAAATAACTCTTTTCTTTGTGAATATATTTTAGAATGATTTCTGAAGGATCATGTGACACTAAAGACTGTAAAAATGATACTGAAAATGTATCTTTGATCACAGGAAAAAATTACATTTTACAATATATTCAAATAGAAAGCAGTCATTTTAAATAGTAAAAATATTTCATAATATTACTGCTTTTGCTGTAATTTGGATCAAATAAATGCAGGCTTAGTGAACCGAAGAGAATTCTTTAAAAAAACATTAAAAATCTTACTGTTTAAAAACTTTTGACTGATGGTGTATTTAATAAGCAAGATAATATGAAGTCATGCGGTCATTTTTGCAAAACATTTTGTGTTGGCATTCTGATCTAACCTTATCATCATTTGTTATTTTGCTGTCATGACTGTAAAAAACAGCTGACTGTACATTATTCTCTACATACAAATCTGTTGAGGTAACTATGTTTTTCTTTAGAAAATGTACTGTGTATCGTATAAATAGAAAGCAGTCAGTTGGTCACCTATGACACACCTTGTCTATGATTGCTATGACTTCTCCCTTCTTCAGGTTCAACTCGTCTTCGGCAACAGCTGTGTAGTCGAACATGACCTGGCAACATTCTTTCGCTGTGAACACATTAAATATGTACTGAGTCACCTCAAATATACTAACATTATAATTAATTTATTAGCATTATTTGGGCTTTTCCTTAACGGATTTGCCCAGTAGGTTCGGTGGGTGAATCTGAAAGCACATGTTCCTGCCCTTCTGGTATTGAAGCTCTTAGGGAAGTCCTTTAAGAATAGATCTTTTCATTAACTGAAAGCTGGATAGGCATTGTCTTAAGACTCTAGGTGTTCTCTGTCACTTTCAGTTGTGGGAATAGTGTTTCAGTTCAAGTTGAAGTGTACAACCTCAAGGACCAGCTAAACAGCTTTTAATTATCTAACTAACGTCATCTGTATGGTATGGCATGTTTTTAGACTTCTCACCACTTGATGTTTTTCTCCGTAAACTTGGTCTCTGTTGTACTTTTGCCTGTATGAAAAAATGTAAAAAGCAAATAATATTATAATAAATAAGTTACACTATACTATACTATAATATAATATAATATAATAATTAGTGCTGTCAAAATTAGTGTTAACGCAGGCAATTAATTTTTCCACTTTAACAGCGTTAAAAATATTTAACGCAGTTAATGCAGGGGCAGAGCTAGGGTTGGCCACCCCACTCGCAACTGCTGCTTCAGTCTCTTTTTTCTTTTCTTGTTTCTACATTAATTTAAAGATAAAATGTGAAATTATTGCAATATAAAAGTATATTTAAAAACTTTAATGTTAGGTTGGATTAATTACGATTAATCATGATTAATTTCAGAAAAATGCGCAATTAATTTGTTAATTTTTTTTAAATCGAACACTATATAATATAATAATATTCACCTCTTTATTGAAGACCGCTTCAGAGAGTTTAGGCCTGGCTTTGGCTTCAGTTGTCTTGCCATCTGCAGAACATCAAGACAGTAACAAACATACAATTCCCTCCATAATGTTTGGAACAACACAGACGTTCATGATTACTCAATTGTTTAAATTTTCTGAGTTTAAGGTCCTTTCATACTGAGTCCGAAATTTTCGTATGAATTTTTTTGTATGCGAAAAACGCGGAAAATTTAACCCAAACTTTTTTTGTGACGGACTAAAGTTTCAGATGCAGTGTTTAAATGTGACTGACACAACGTGAGGTTGTGAAAACTTCAGACGAGAATTTGCAAGGACCTTAAATATTTGTCCTAGGCTACTGCTAAAATTTGGATTCTGTTAATTGTGTTTATTAACAAAGACCAAAGTTTTGCCAGTAAAATTGAAGAAGCTACTAATGCTGAGAAACAAGAATAACCCAGATAGCACACGTATGTCTGCAAGACGTCTGTTAAAGATCACTTGATCTGGAAAGCATGTGCTGTGTACAAACATCTGACAGATGTCAGTTTTACATACATTCTAAATCATAAACTTCTTAAAGACATCTATTTGACATCTGATAGGAAACGTCTTATAGACGTACTGCAGATGAGCAAACAGTAAAAAATACGTCTTGCAGATGTAAATGCAGACGTCAAATAGACGTCTCCGAGATGTATGTGTGCTATCAGGGAAGCAACATCAGACAACTAACCAAAAGCCAACCCAAACAGTCAGACATGTCTGACAGAAATACTTTTCAGGACGCTTGTGTGAATTTGTCTATAAAAGACTTCATAATACTACAAAAATACCACAAAACTTCACCACCAAAATAATGTGGACAATTATGAAGGAAGGCACTGTGTATCCATTGTGAAAAAAATCCTCAGATAAGATTACGCATGTTATGCAAAATAAATGCGAGCTCCAGTTTTAGTCTACAACCTTACCTTTTGAAGGGACAAAAATTTCCTTGACAAAATTTGATGGAAAGGCTCCTATTTGGTTATTTTTCTTTCCCATCCACCACCCATCTTCAATCTACCAGACAAAACAAAGAATAACAGAACATTTATACACACATAAACATTTCCCAGACACATTTAATCATATGATGGATGTTTTTATCCAGTATACTTATATACATTTTGTTATAGAGAGAGAGATTTGAAAATACTTGAGGGTGTTTGGTGGTTGGTACCTATTATGTACGTAATATGTAGTATTTATGTATTTATTTTGGATGAACTATTCCTTTAACGTCCACAAGGATGATGAAAGATTATCAGTTCGTCTCACAAAAAGCACAAGACATGCTAAACGAAAGCACTTAAGACTCTGTCAGCGAAGTATATAGAAATGTGGAACTTATTACCTCTCTGAGAATCTCGATGGTCTCTCCGACAACCAGCTCCAGCTCGTCCTCATGCGAGGGGGTGTAGGGAAAAGCTACCTCACATTTCCTCGTCTGTACCTTTGGTTTCTTCGCTGGACCGATGAAGTAAGTGGAAAACATATGTAGCATGTCAACACGTTGAGATGTGTGTGAGAACAAACTAAACTGAACTAGCCTGCAAAGGCACTTCCAGTTTTCACTTTTACAAGTACTTCACTTTATGACAGGCACGATTTTATAGCGGATATAGTGCAGTCATAGCCTATGGATTTTGGTGGGTATAATTTGAGACCGGATGTGGAGGCACAAACCTTTCATTAGCCTACTTATTTTAGTCTACCAAGTCTGGATTCTTTGGACAGTTTCAGACACTTACGCCTGTGGACTAAAGATTCGGATGTAAAAGTTTAAGAATCTGTCATTGAACAAAACATTTATCTACAACAAAATCTGAATATTTGAAAGAGAACATGTCTGTTATTGTTGAGGACTTCGGTTCATTCAAGTAAACCGATTCATTAAAAAGATTCGTTTAGATTCGCTCACCTACGCCCGTGTTGTTTTGCATGTATGAGCGAGTCATCGACGATAATTGAATCATTGACTCAGCCGATTCGTTTAAAAATACGAGTCAATCTCAATATTTACATGACTTTTATCAAACCACAAGAACATTTCTACAATAATTTAAACACTTCCCTATGTCATTTTAATTCTGCTCATCAGCCATTTTTAATTCTTCCAGCCTCGTCTTGTTTTGAGCCACTCTGAGGAACTCAGAACACCGACTCGGTTTATGAAGGGGGTGTGTTCTTTATACGTTCCAGCCAATCATATTGCATCTGCACAGCGAGTACTCAAATCTCATTGGTTCGTACTATAGTCGATTTTCAAGGCAGGACATTCAAATAAGACTTCAGAAAATGATTCAGTGTATTGAAGAGAACAATAATGATTCGTTCAACTAAGAGATTCACTTACGATTTTATGTTTATCTTGTTTATTATAATGGAAACTTACAGTTCCTCATGCTCCTTGGCTCTCTGTTGGTGTCCCCTATTAAGTAAACAGGCACTTCCTGTGAGGAAAGAATAGTCATTTTGAAAATGACCATTAAGGCTACTAGGAAAGCTATGGAAAGAGTGCTCTAACAAGTCCAGACCTTGACGAAGTTGCTAGGGAACATGCCTTTCTTTCCTCTCAGCTCTCCCTCTAGCCATCCTTCCTCTTTGCCCTTTGAGACGTTCTTCACCACATCCCCCACATGCACCGTCAACTCATCTGACATCGTCGCCTCAAAATCCAGAAGCACAAGCACCTCTAAAATGGGCAGAAGAGAGGTGAAGCCATTGCTGGTTAGTAAACTAGAGTGTTTTGTTGAAATACATTATATTTTGGCTGAATTTTAACATATTTATATCCATTCCACAGATTTCTCTTCAAAAATCAATGAAGAAAAGTCTGCAGATTTCATTTGGGCCAGCTATGATGTTACTCTGTTGCACTTTCTCAATCATCAGAAAGCCTTATCTTTTATGAAATACTTACCCTAAAGACAAATTCATCTAATTATGTGAAAGGCATGAAAAAACATGCCAAAGAGATTGAAGTGGTAGAATTTATGTGACTCTCAAGTGCAATACTGGAGCTGGACAGCCATGAGCAATGTGTTTCAACAGGCTTACAGGTATGCGACTTGAACTTAAGAATGCATTGCAGTACAAAGAGCACTTTGCATCTGATTTCCAATAAGAAGCGTCCAATAAGAAATGTTTTATTGGTCTAAGCCTCAATTACAGGTAGTTTATGATCAGGTAAGCTCAAAAAGCAGTTACAATGATGATGGTGTCATAATATGTCATCTCAAGTTTCTTTACCAAATACTAAGTAAAGTCACACTAAGTAAATCAGTGAATAAACATACATACAGCTATGCATAAATGTTAGTAATCATATTCAAATCAAAAATATGATACGAAAACAGCTCAGTCTTATCTATCACTCAATTGTCATTTATTGCTCACTTATCAAATAGTGTACATAACCCAGGTACCACAAACACCACAGCTTGCCCAATCATAACAACGTTTTGAAATAAAGTTTAAAAACTCACCCATAGCTCCTTGAAAGCCGTGTTTAGAGAACCAAGTCTGACAATGAAGATTCTGTTCAGTTCTCAAAGTGTCATGAGACCTCTGAATTACACTGCTTGATTTAGTAGTATTACACAATCCAGAGACACTGAAAGCTGTATCGGACCTCCTTCTTCCTAGTCAAACATTAGCATTGTTGGAAAAAAACAATTCTCAGCTAGTCAAGACACGTTATACCCTGAGAAGGAGAGATAGAGAGTGCATAACAGGTGGGACAGGTTTATGTTGGTATGAGACTTCTGGTGTCACGTGTCACGTGTCACGGCAAAAATGACTGATAATATGTTTACTCACTGAAAAGGAATTCAAGGAAATACCTGATGTTTAAATATACTGTGATTTTATATGAGTGTTAAATATGAGTGTATTGATATTAGTTCTTTCAGCCTGTGCCAGGGTTAACTTTTATATATGAACAGATAGCAGAGATATGATTGTACTGAGACTGTAATGCTTTCATTTAGAGCATGTCTGGTCAATGCACACCGTGATAAAAAAGCATTTTAAGATAGGCTTAGTTCACTATATGATAATTTACCAGTAAATACGGTGTCAGTGTTACAACTTCCTGTTATGCTTGACACAAAAATCAGTCGGAGGTAAAATGCTGCATTTTTATTCTTTCTGAATGTGAGTATATAAATGCAAGTCAAAATGTATATATCAAACACAGTGCAAATAAAAACCCAGACGGCTAAAATCCAATTTTGAGTATGAATGTAAATTATTCACTTCCCCACATGATATTCTTTTTACTTTAACTAAACAAATTCCCCAAAACATAACCTTTTTGTTAGTATCTAAGTGCCAAAATGATCTAAAGAAGGTGCTTAGGCAATAGAAAAAGGCATACAATTTAAAGACAAAGACACACATTAGAAAAACCATAATAAAACAGTATGCACACACTTATTGTCAAACACTTGCACCCCAATAAATGCTAACAGTATTCAAAACATTTATAAGTGCATGTGTTTCCAACTTTCTCTGTAAGCTGTTTGTCCAGTTTCAAAGTTGACATTTTTTGACTAGCAGTTAATTAATGTAAATCTTCTTTTTCCCACATGTCATTCACCGGGACATGAATATCTACCTGCTGTTGTTTGGTCCCATAGCGAGACTGGGTCATTCATACAAGTTATTAAGTCATGATCTTCGTTTCTATAGGTAGGCACACAAAACATTAATATGTACATCTATTTTTTTAACAGCAATGAGTACATAACCAGCTGTAATTCTGTACGGTATTCTACACTTAAGGCACTATGGCACATCGAAGGCACCTAACCTTTTAACTAGTGGTTGACTGAAATGTTTTTTTTTTTTTTTAATGCCTGATATGAACATCTAGAAAGCAGAGTGGCCAATAAACTATATATATATTGTATTATATTGAATTGTACTGTATTTTAAACAACATTCAATCAAAATTCACACATGAATTAATTTTAAAATTAAAAAAAATAATAATTTCTTCTTAGGTAAATGCGACTTTTTATGTCACAGTTCTGATTTTTTTTCCCCCAGAATTGTGTGATACAAACTCACAAATTTGAGTTTTTTCTCAAAATTGTGAGACATAAACTCACAATTGCAAGTTATAAAGTCAGAATTGCGAGATACAAACTCAAAATTTTGAGTTATAAAATCCAATTTTGATATAAACTCACAATCCTGACAAAAAGTTACAATATAAACTTTCTGAATTGTGAGTTTATATCATGCAATTCTGATTGTTTTTCTTAGAGTTGCGAGTTTTTCCTCACAATTCTGAGAAAAAAGTTTGCTTAAACTCTATAATATGTTTTTCTATGACAGCGTGTGAATTTGCATGTACAAAAAAAAAATGTTAGCACAAATCACAACCAAGCTGACAAAAGCATCATCACGAAAATAGGAAATCAAAGCAATACAATAAAAAACTTCTTTCCTATCAAAAAGTTTTAGATGCATATAGATGGATATTATATCCATTCTCGAAAGTGTAAAGGCTGGCAAGTCTTTTCCCAGGGTTTAAAGCATGATGAGGGATCTTAACATCTTCACTGCCCTGTTCTTACTGGTCCTGGTCTACATCCTCTCCTTGCTGTTCGCCCTCATCATCATCATCAGTGGCCTGGAATTTATCATGGGCCCATTTAGGACTCGTATTATTGGTGGTGTTGGTATTTGTGGCCCTCCGGAGGATGAAACGTCCTTTTGTGCGAATAATATTACCGCGACCACGCCCTTGTGTGTTCGTCACCTTCTTCTCAGCTTCTCCATCTTTTTCACTGTGCTGAAAAGACAGAAGAAGAGCTTACAAAGAAAATACAGACTTATCCAGAATTTTCTTGATAAAATTTTATAACATATACAGTTGTAGGCGGGACTGATATCCTTGGAGACGTTGTAGATAATGAAAATATACATATTACACGATCTGTCCCCTACCTAATTGATTAATATCCTCAAAATCTTTGAAAAGATTATTTAGTTTAAGAATAATCACCTGTGTTATGTTTAACTGTACAGTTTTCATAACATTACATGTGTAGACCACAAATGTAAGAGATGGAGCATAACTTGTGTTTGTTGTTCTTTATGGATATTAATAGGTAAATGTGTATACTTAAGTGTGAATGAAAAAATGTAGTGTTATTTATTGACATATTTATGTAAATTTTAGCATTTAGCTTTTTTTTCAAGAACTCCATTAGAAGGGTGATGCAGAATGTATGCTACAAAGATTACAACATACCAGGAAATATTTCTTGCTCTTGGGAGTGTATTCTTGATCCCAGTCGTCATTCTTTGCTGTCATGTTCATCTGTGAATCACCATTACTGCTTCCATGGAAATTTCCTCGGTTCCAGGTTCTACCGCGTATTCTTAGCTGCTGAGAAACGGCAAATGGCAACTGTGAGTACCACAGCAATAAACAAACATCTTCATTTTTCAATACCACCCAAAACTTACAAAGCCTCCTCGTGCCCGTCCTCTTTCTGCAGACTCTGCATAATCTCTAAGCCCCTGTTGGATTTTCGAGAAGCCTTCTGCCTTGATCTCAGCCTCTTCTTCTTGGTAAACAGAGGAAGACGATGAAGATGAGGAAGATGACTCAGAGTGCTCCCGTTTCTTCTTGCTTTTCCTTGGAAATGAAATAACATTCAATTCAGACACTGTTGATCAATTTAAAACAGTTAAACACAAAAAAAATCGACTGGATCAAAGGCAACAACGTGTTGTTTGAACATGTGCAAGATGACTTTATCAGGTCATTTGCTTCTCCACCAACTATAAATTAATCTTTACCTGAAGCTGAAGGAAAATCAGGACATTTTCAAACACTTCACAACCTTTATTTGACATTTTCAAAAGATCCAGCTGATCAGAAAGACAAAAAGGGGCGTTCACGCTGACAGTGATTTAATAGATGATGATGATCATATTGCTGTCCTATTGCGCACAAGCAGGCTAAAATTGTGTGAGCTTCACTCCCACTGGTAGTCATTGCATTGTACTGCAGGTCCTTCGCATAAAGTTCAACTCTGCTCAACATCCGCACTGCCAACGCACTGCCAATTTCTGTCACTCATGTCGCCTCACATCAGCATCACCAGCTCTCATTGAAAGTATCTGACTTCTTGTTGCTGCAGACTGCTGTGAGTTTTCAGGCCTTTTTTTATAAATGTTTTTTAGGGCCTTAGGGACATCTTGATGGTTTCATCTTGTTTTACATTTACTTGACTCAACCAGATGTTGAGGCAAGTAAAATATGATCTGAAATTGCAATTTTTTATTGGCTGATCAAAACTGCTGTTTTTTAACTACATTTAGAGAAGCAGGATTTTTTTCACTTGAGAGGTCACAATAAACCCAGACAAAAATACAATTGTTAGCTAATTAGTTTAAGTCTCCAAGGGCCAGATTTACTAACAGCTTGCGCCAGTGCAAACGTCTTTTGGCGTTAAAATAGTACTGTCAGGATTTAATAAAGACGTGCAGTGAATAATTAGCACTGGAAAGGCATGGCCACAGTTATTTTGTGCCTGACCTTACTGAATATGCATTTGTAGGAGTATGCGCTTGTCAAATTACAGGTATTTGCAGCATTAATTAACGCCAAAAAATGGTGTTGAAAATAATCCCCATCTGTGCAATCCTTTTAAAGGATTAGTTCACTCTCAAACTAAAATTTACAGATAAATTACTCACCCCTTTGTCATCCAAGATATTCATGTCTTTCTTTCTTCAGTCGTAAAGAAATTATGTTTCTGGAGGAAAACATTTCAGGTATTATCTCTATGTAATGGACTTCAAAGGTGCCCCTAATTTTGAACTTCCAAAATGCAGTTTAAATGCAGCTTCAAATGACTCTAAACAAGACTCTAAACTCAGAATCGATGCTGAACTATTTCTCAGTTCGCGATGTAACGATCGTCCCATCCCTAATAAACTGTACTTTTTTAAAAGAAAATAACCAATCATTTCGCTAGATAGGACCCTTCTTCCTTGGCTGGGATCGTTTCGAGCCCTTTGAAGCTGCATTTAAACTGCATTTTGGAAGTTCAAACTCAGGGGCACCATAGAAATCCACTATATGGAGAAAATTCCTAAAATGCTTTTCTTAAGAAACATAATTTTAGAATTTCCCCTCCCATTGGCTCTAATGCTAATTTGCTCTGTTTAGTAAATCTGGCCCTAAGTCACCAAAATGGCAGCAGCTTTAATGGTTTAAGTCTCTCTTAATTCTGAACAACTCAGAGTAGAACCTGTGTATTAATGATGACTCTGACATGTCTATACAGCAGCTTACTTCGGTTTTTTGTGGCTCTTTGAGATTTTCTCAGTGGGTATTTCCTTGCTTGAATCTGGAGATTCCCTCAGTACTCTTCCTCCGTACTCTTCCTCTCTGTGCTCTCTCTCTCCACTCAAGTATTTCTTTCTGCGCTCGATATCCAGCCGAAGGTCCATTGAATCACCTTTCGATTTTTTACCATCGACCTGCGGTGAGGAGAAAGAGATATTTTGGCCAGATGAGGGTTAGCGGCGATCTAGGAGCTTCATGCAGCATTGTATTGGGCGGGACCAAAATGAAAAACATGATGAATTAAAACAACCATGCAAGTGGATGAGAGGAAGAGACCTTTTCTAACATCATTTTAAGTGGCATTTTGGGTTCTTACACACAGGATAATTAAGCAGTATTTCTCAGAAACGGCAACAGGCCGCAAAGGTAACATTTGGACCACAGCAGAAATACTTTCATTGGTGCTCATGAAAGTATGTTGTTTTTACTTGGCCTAAACACCTCACTTGTTCTTTGCAGGCTTTGAAGAGGAATACTTACTATGACTTTTGTTTAGAGTCCTTTGAATGGATTTGACATGGGAACAACTGGTCACTTCCATTTCTGACCTCTGATTTCGTGCCTCTTAGGAAGGCTTGTACCCATAGTAAAAGGTTACCATCAAACGTTGAGGGGGCATTTACAACACAACAACCTGAATGCACTCTTTTTGCATCTCACATTTGGACTCTTATGCCTCTCTCATCAG
This sequence comes from Labeo calbasu, assembly GCA_019740295.1. NCBI lineage: Eukaryota > Metazoa > Chordata > Actinopteri > Cypriniformes > Cyprinidae > Labeo > Labeo calbasu. The sequence continues at coordinate 59,454 of JAHKKF010530214.1, forward strand.
AAACAAGAGTTTAGAGAGAGAAGGAAGCCTAAGAATGCTCTGGCCGGATCGCTCGCGCAGCATTCTTTTCCAAAATACGTCATATTTCAAAATGTTCGGTCACCTTGAAGCTGTTTTCCATGGAGCTTTTCATCTCATCAAACAGAAGAGAGTGCCTCTTAAAAGCACTGGGAGAAACATCAATTCTCCTGTGAAAAAAAAAAGAGGTGGAGAGAGGAATATTTTGATAAATGTCGATCCTCCTTTCTTAGAGGCTTAGAAATTGTCAAAACAAATAAATGACTAATACGTGCGTGAGAACCCAGCCTGGGAAGTTGAGCCTGAAGTTTTGTACCTGTGTATCTCTGGACTCTTTCTCTGCTTCATGAATTCTTTCTCAGCAGCTCTTCTCTGGTACATGGCAAATCGGTCATTTAGGGTCAATCCAGAGGAAGGAAAATATTGAGCTGTGGGCAGACAAAAAAATAATAGTTTGCATTTTTTAATTACATTATAAATTATTACTATCTGTTACCCTGAACCACAAAATCAGTCACAAGTAGCACGGTTATATACACAATACATAGTATGGGTCAAAATTATCTATATTTCTTTTACGCCAAATATGTGACCCTGGACCACAAAGGCAGTCTTAAGTCGCTAGGGTTTATTGGTAGCAATAGCCAAAAATACATGGGTCAAAAATGACTGATTTTTCTTTTATGCCAAAAATCATTAGGAAATTAAGTAAAGATCATATTCCATGAAGATATTTTGTAAAATTACAACTGTAAATGTATGAAAACGTAATATTTGATTAGTCATATACATTGTTAAGAACATTATTTGAAGAACTTTAAAGGCAATTTTCTCAATATTTTGATTTTTTTGCATCCTCAGATTCCTGATATTTAAATAGTTGGCTAAATCTAGGCTATATATTGTCTTTATTTGTTCAGCTTTCATATGATGTATAAATCTTAATTTTGAAAAAATGACCCTTATGACTGGTTTTGTGATTCAGGGTCACATATTATTAGGCTATTAAGTAAAGATCATGTTCCATGAAGATATTTTGTAAATTTTCTACTGTAAATATATCAAAACTTAATTTTTGGATTAGTAATAACTTCATTTGGACAACTTTAAAGGCGATTTTCTCAATATTTGTTTTTGGACCCTCAGATTCCAGATTTTTAAATAGTTGTATCTCGGCCAAATATTGTCATATTATAACAAACCATACATCAATGGAAAGCTTATTTATTTAGATGTATGCATCTCAATTTCAAAAAAATTAACCCTTACGACTGGTTTTGTGGTCCAGGGTCTCAATTTTAATTTTTAGAAAAAAAAAAATGGAACAATACAAATACTAAGGCCAGTGTTTCAGTCACCTTTAATGTGATGGACAATTGAAACTATGTGTTGGGCAAACAGCTCAGATGGGCTTTTGGGTGACTGCTGAGCCTGAAGATGCTGAAGGATGGACTGAAACTCCCAATCCTTCTTATCAACATGCAGAAACTCCAGAAGATTCCTTCTTTCATTGGTCAAAACAGATGTCCTGTCAAATACAACAATGGTTAGAAAACAAAAAATAGTCAGAAGCAGTCGTATGCACAACAATGCAACAACTTAGGACGCAAAAGGTCATTACTTAGATCTTTGGGGAGGGGGGACAAAAATCATTTACCTTGCAAGATCATCACTTAGAGAATCCATCCTCACACTCAATTCACTTCCTCTTTTCATTGAAGCTCTTGGTGGGGATTCCTCGTTCATAACCACAAACATCTCTTGCTCACGGTTCTCAGAGCTCCTCCTGGGTAGCAGTGTGGGTTTAGAAGAGGAACTCAGTGTGGTTTTCTCCTTTCGTTTCACATTAGACAGCTTTTCAGGTGAGGGATCCTTAAACATGCCTCCGAGCTGGTCTCTCTTAGAGAGAGCAGCTAGGATATTGGCTGCTCGCTCCTGTTTATGGCAGAGCAGGAGCGCTTCCAGCTCATCATCCCATGCCATGTCCTGCATCCTCCTGATACGCTTCTCGAACATTTCACGAGCGGACAGCGTGACTTTGCTTTTGCTTTTGGAGGGATCGTTTTCCACATCCCTCACCCTATCAGAGACCTCCATATCTTCTGCATCGTCCTCGTCATCCTCGCACAGAAATGTCGGGCCGTTTCGTGAACCCCTTTTAGTGGAGCTTATGGATAACTTGTTACCATCAGCACTCTTGGCGGATTTGGTTTTCTCCTTCTCTCCTGCGTTGTCGTGATTTACAATGCGAGACAACTCAATGCTCTTTTCAAACATTTCTCCATTTTCTTTATCACATACTATATCTCCATTACTTTTCCCTTTATGTGTGTTGTCGTCCCATGCAGAGGCCTGTTTTTTAAGCTCTTGCTCCTTCAGGAATCTGGTCAATGAGAGACAGAGATTTTCACATAATTATTACTTCCAATAACATGCTCAGACGCATCTGTTGTCATTTTGACGTGACCAAGAACTTCTGCACCAAACTACGCGTAAACTATAATGGATTTGTTCAGTTTACCGTGCACAAATGAATGGCTTCCACTCTGAAACAGGTAAACAAGTGTGTGTGCAGCTGGGAAAATTTCACTTCATCCGTTTGCAAAGTGCAAATATAAGCCTTTTAGACCTTTTTAGAACATCTAAGTTAAAGACTGTGAGCTGACATTTGTAAACAAGGCATATCTAGCTCTTCATGTTTGTTGGTTCTTTCTTCCAACAGCTCTGTTGATGCAATCTGTGCAATCTTACTTTTTGTCTGGCACACGCACAGGATTTATTGTGTTATTTCCACTCTTACACTGACTAAAGTAAAGGTACAAAAGAAAAGGAAAACAGAAAGCAAATTTCAAAAACATACACTCCTTTAAAATGATGAACATCTGTCATTTAAATTAACTGGAAAAGCCACAGTATTACAGGACAAATAAATCTAGGGCTGGGTAGAAGTTATGATCTTTGTTTGAACAATTGACTTTTCAGCTACTATGAATCAGCCGTATTTAGGGAATCAAAAATATGCAATGCATCCAGTGTAGCCCTGATTCCGGCAATTAATGACTCTTATGGGATGACTTGTTTTATTATGGTTCCCAAAAAGATGAGTTACTGATTTGAATCAGTCTGAAACACCCCTTTATAATATACAGCATTAGCAGAGAGAGATTAAATGGAACTGAATCAGGAAGCCTGTAACAATACCCAGCCCTAGGATAAACAATGATATAATATACAGTAAAAAAAATCAAAAAAGTTCATCAAAGTTGTTCTAAGTCAAGTATGGTTTTAGGAAAACTTTGATGAAAGGTTTTGATCCACTTCAGATGTTGACTACTGTACATTACTGATAAAAAGTTTGGAATAATTAAGATTTTTTTTTGTTTTTAAAATAAGTTGCTCACCAAGGCTGCATTTATTTGATCAATATACAGTAAAACATACAACAATCATATTTTTGAAATATTATTCAAATTGGGATAATTTTAATATATTTTAAAATGTGATTTATTCCTCTGATGGCAAAGCTGAATTTTTAGCAGCCATTACTCCAGTCTTCAGCATCACATGATTTTCAATTAATAGTGGCAATTAATATGATCAGTGTTGAAAACTGCTTTTTTAAATTTTTTTGTTATTTTTGATTCTTTTTGTTTAGTTTCTTCTGATTTCTTTGATGAACAGAAAGTTCAAATAAACAGCATTTATTTGAAAGAGGAATCTGTTGTAATATTATGTCTAGTTATGTCATTTGGAGCAATATTATCGCTTTTGATCAATTTATGTGTCAAAGATAATAATAAGAAATGCTGAAGGATCATGTGACACTGAAGACTGAAGTAACGAAACACTGAAAAATGTAAAATATATTCAAATAGAAAACAGTTATATTTCATTGTAATAATATTTTATATTATTACTGTATGTATTTACACTACCAGTCAAAGGTTTTTGAACAGTAAGATTTTTAATGTCTTTTTAAAGAAGTCTCTTCTGCTCTCCAGGCCTGCATTTATTTTATCCAAAGTACAGCAAAAACAGTAAAAGTCTGAAATATTTTTACTGTTTAAAATAACTGTTTTTTTATTTGAATATATTTTAAAATGTAATTTATTCCTCTAATAAGTTCTGCTGATTTTTTAGCACCATTACTCCAGTCACATGATCCTTTAGAAATCATTCTAATATTCTGATTTGCTGCTCAAAAAACATTATTATGTTGAAAACAGCTGAGAAAATTTTTTTTTTTTCAAATTTCTTTGACGACTAGAAAGTTCAGAAGAACAGCATTTATCTGAAATAGAAATCTTTTGAATCATTACAAATGTCTTTTATCATCACTTTTGTTCAATTTTTATTTTATTTTATTTCAGATAAATGCTGATCTTTGGATCTTTCTATTCATCAAAGAATCCTGAAAAATGTACTCAACATTTTTAATAATAATAATAATAATAATAATAATAGTTTCTTGAACAGCAAATCATCATATTAGAATGATTTCTGAAGTGTCATGTGAAACTGAAGACTGGAGTAATGATGCTGTGCTTTGAATTCACAGGAATAAATTACATTTTAAAATATATTCAAATAGAAAGTAGTTATTTTAAATAGTAAAAACATTTCATAATATTACGTATTTGCTGTATTTTGGATCAAATAAACAGGTTTGGTGAGCAGAAGAGACTTCTTTAAAAAAACTTTCAAAATCTTACTGTTCAAAAACTTTTGACTGGTAGTATATATATAAGATTTATTTTTGGCATTTTTGCCTTTTTTATAGGATAAGATAGTATATATTGACAGTAAACAAAGTGGGAGAAAGAGAGGGGGACAGGATAGGGAAAGGACCGTGAGCCGGGACTTGAACTTGGGTCGCCCAAAGCGCAATGGCACTATATGTCGGCGTTCTGCCAATGAGGCTATCGGCACCAATGATATTACTGTATTTTTCATCAAATAAATGTAGCCTTGGTAAGCCTAAGAGACTTTTAGGTTGTGTAAAAATGAACTATTAAACAACACAGATATTTTCATTAAAAGAAAATAGACTTACTTCAAAAACGCAGCGGAGATGGCAATTGTATCATCTGTCTGTTGGTCAATATTTGTAAAGAGCCCAAAACCATTGAAAACTGGTGTAAGGCTTGTCTTTTTGGGACTGGTGCTTGAAGGTGCAGTTTCAACTTTCTGCCAATTGGTTGCACCTCGATTAGGAGCATTATGAGCAGGACTTGTCTCGTTGGTTGCAGAGTCAATCGGTTGGTCACTAGTGACAGTGGAGCAAACCTGCGGACTTGCCTTTTTAGGACTAGTGTCATGGTTCACCAAAACCTGACAGTTCTCCACAGTCCTGTCTCCATCAGAGTTCCCTTCGGCCGCAGGAGAGCCTCCCACCTGCTCTGCCACACCCCCATCTCCTCCTCCTCGGGTTGCTTCGGCCACAGAGATGTCCTCTCTCACATTTTTGCACCTGCGTTTGGCAGACCCAGAGTTGGAGGAGGAAGAATGGTGCGACTGTGGCGATCTCCCCGAGGACGACCTGTCAGAGCGGCGGGAATGGCTGCGGGACTGTGGACTCTTTGACTGCTTCTTGGGAGAGCGCGAACGCGAGCGTCCCCTCTTAGGGCTGTTGGCGTGGTACTGCTGCTGTTGCTGCTGTGGGTGCTGCCGGAAGTTCTGCCAGTTTTTGTGACGGTAGTTATTATATCCACCCCTTCCACCGCGCTGAAAACGGCCACGGAAAAAGCCCTGACCTCTGCCCCGGAAGTAATACGGCCTCCGGAAGCCTCTGTGGTTGCCTCGAAACTCCCGTTGGTTCTGGTACTCCCGTGTGTGGTTCCGCTCCCGGTTGTGGGACGGAGAATGGGATCTTGACCGAGAGCGAGACCTAGAGCTTGAAGACGACAGAAGGAAGAACTGAGCCAACAAAAATCTATAGAATATAGAAAATGACACAAAGAGACATTACATATGCCTATTATGTTTTCTGGGGAATCCAAAGAGTACAAAAAAACACTATAAAAGCTACATAAAAGTAGTCTATACACAGGGCGACCAGACGTCCTGTTTTTCCCGAAACAGTCCCGCTCTATTTTAAGTGTTCTGACTTATTTAAAAAAAATCATGTTTTGTCTCATATTTCAAAATTTCATTGTGACTGGGTGATCAGAGCAAGTAGTAGTGTTCTGTCACACAATAACAGCCTAATCAATGGCAGCCAAGCTTGATATATAACAAAATTATCATTCAATTCGTTATTGATTAAATTACAGTTAGTGAAGACAGGATAGGCAAAATCACGCTGAATGACATACACCCAAAACATACATCACAAACATCACTTGCCCCTGAAGTGTCAAATGCACACAGTTGTCAAAATATCTATCATGTGGAGTATCTCACGTAAATACAGTCGGTTATGGCTTAAATAAACCTAAACAGGTGGGTGAAAACCGGATACGTGTTAGTATATTACACCAGTGCATTCGGTCTTAAAGGGACAGCAGCCTAATTGAAATACCGGTCTGTGTCATTAATGTTATTCAAACAACAAAAGATGTTAAGTAAATGTATACATGTTAAATAAACTTACTGTATTTGAACAAACGTGTTTGATTTGTATCTTTATTATATTTGACTTATGGTTGGTAATTTGCTTCTTTGTTTTTTATATAACAAAATCAACTGTACACACAACCAGTCAAAAGTTTTGGAACAGAAAGATTTTTAATGCTTTTTAAAGAAGTCTCTTTTGCTCACCATACCTGCATGTATTTGTTCCAAAGTACAGCAAAAACAGTAACATTTTGAAATATTTTTATCATTTGTTTTCTATTTCAGTATATTTTAAAATGTAGTTTATTCCTGTGATTTCAAAGCTAAATTTTTAGCATTATTACTCCAGTCATGATCCTTCAGAAATTCTGATTTGCTGCCCAAAAAACATTTATTATTTTTATTATTATGTTGAAAACAGCTGAGTAGAACTTTATTTCAGGTTTCCTTGATGAATAGACAGTTCAGAAGAACATCATTTATCTGATATAAAAATCTTTTGTAACATTATAAATGTCTTTATGATCACTTTTGATCAATTTGAAGCATCCTTGCTAAATATAAGTATTCATTTCTATATTTTCTTTCAAACAAAATATATATACTGACTCCAAGCTTTTAAATGGTAGTGAATAATGTTACAAAAGCTTTTTATTTCAGTTAAATGCTTATCTTTGGATCTTTATATTCATCAAAGAATCCTGAAAGAAAAAGTACTTAACTGTTTTAAATATGCATTTTTATAATAATAAAAAAATGTTTCTTRAACACCAAATCAGTATATTAGAATGAWTTCTAAAGGATCATGTGACACTGAAGACTGGAGTAATGATGCTAAAAATGTAGCTTTGATCACAGGAATAAATTACATTTTAAAATATATTAAAATAGAAAGCAATTATTTTAAACAGTACAAATATTTTAGAATTTTGCTATACTTTGGATTAAATAAATGCAGGCTTGGTGAGCAGAAAAACAAAACATTAAAAACTTTTGACTGGTAGTGTATATGTGAATATAACACAGATATCATGAAATAAAATTTCTCATATCATTATATTGCCCACCCGTCCCTTATTCCACCATGAGACATCAGGCCACCCTATCTATACATTTTCTTCTGGAGCCTTATAATACCTTTGCGTGAGGAACAACAGACCAAAGATTTTCACTAGTAATCTTTACCTCTGTTGCAGATCTGAAATCAAATTTTATTCAAATGTAATTTGGTTATGAGACACTTTAGAATGTTTGATTTATTGAAGTCCAACCTGAGGCCTCAGATCACAATAAAAGCTTCTCTTCAAAAGAATGTGTAATAAAAAGAACAAATGACTATGTTATTAAATAAATACTAAAAGGTTGACTATCCCTTTAAAATAATAAATGGAATTATAACTGCTAACATTCATTTCTAAAGCTAAAAGGACAATCATTATAACAATAAAATTATACAAATATACAAACAAAATTGTTCTGTATATTCTATAACTGTGAAATCAGTTGTTTCAACTATTTAAGATCAATAATTAGGGTAATATTATTTCACAGAATTCACACACAGCTGACATGACCAATCACAATTAAAAGCTCTGGGTGCAAGATCAACTTCAGCCACATGGTGGCCCTGTTGTGCTATTTATGAACACATCTACAGTCTGGTCTCTCTGTAAGGTAGTCTCTATCAGCATGTCTTAACATATCACAAACACTGATAATTAACAAAACAAACGTGCACATGCAAGTACTGCATACTGTGCATTGCACTCTGATCTATAACATTTTGAAAACGTATAGTTTACAAAAAATAATCAAATTGGAAAAAGAACAGGCACCAAAACATTTCAACATCATGCACACGTCAACTGTGTTAGACAATAAAATTACACACAGTATGCAAATATGTCTAGCATTGTATTATTAAAACCTGTCAATCTAGTATAGTGGAATTTTTCGCTATTTGGAAAGTAAAACAGTTGCAAATGATTATTCAACTAATGCACCCTGCAACCAATTTACAATCCAACAAACATCTACAAACGTAATACGATAATCTACTGTTTCGGCTGGTTTTGTACTCACCTAATGCGTTTTTTCATTGGAATACAGAGTAAGAAGGTAGTGCACACAGCAACATGATACTCTCACAGTGAGCAAGAGGGACTTTGCATCTCCTCTAGTGAGCGCGGATGGAAAGACTCAGTCACATGGGTCATATGGGAAAGATTTCTACTTTCTTTCTACGAAGCAAAGAGGAGGTTCTCAGCCTGCCAGTTACAACACATTAGCTTTGCAGAGAGCTTTAACTGAAAGTAACAATTACAACAGCTCTCTCATTTGAAAAGCTACTTAACGTAAGTTAGAATGAAAATTCTGTCTTATTTAGTCACTCTCACGTCATTTCAAACATATACTGTCGTCTTTCTTCTGGGAAGCACAAAAACACTCTTTTTAACTGTACTGGTTACAATTTTTGAATGGAATGGAAACTGAGGCATTTAATCTTCAAAGGCAACATTAAAATTCTTCTGAAGTCATATAATAGCTTTATGAGAAGAATGAACCAAATTTATGTCATTAATGAATCAAAGCTTTGACATTGTAGTTTGCATCTCACAAGATTTTCAATGAATAATGACAGTTTTGACCATGGACTACAAAACCAGTCATAAGAGTCGATTTGTGAAAATTGAGATTTATACATCATCTAAAAGACGAATATATAAGCTTTTCACTGATGTATGGTCTGTTAGGATATTTGGCCGAGATACAACTATTCGAAAATTTGATATCTGAAAGGTGCAAAAAAAAAAATAAAAAAATCAAAATATTGAGAAAATCACCTTTAAAGTTGTCCAAATGAAGTTTTTAGCAATGCATATTACTAATAAAAAAAATTAAGTTTTGATATAATTACAATAGGAAATTTACAAACAATCTTCATGGAACATGATTTTTACTTAATATCCTAATGATGTTTGGCATAAAAGAAAAATCGATAATTTTAACCCATACAATGTATTTTTGGTTATTGCTGCAAACATTCCTGTGGTACTTATGACAGGTTTTGTGGTCCAGGGTCACAATTTTTAGACTGTTTGTCACACATATGACTTTAGAAGACTTGAAATATAGGGCAAAAGTCATACTGATGAGTTTTTACATCTTTTCAAAGTTTAAAACCTTGAAAATCAACATGAAGATGAGTAAATGATGACAAAAAATGACCCTTTTATTTAGTACTTTGCTTTCTCAAAAACAGGGTATTTTATATATTAAATGACTCTTTTTCATTCACTTATGACCTAAGTTTTATTTGGACTGTTTGACTTCATTCAAAACTGTGTAGCTATGCCTATTCTTTCTTATGACATGTATAAGATGAGCTTTTTCCAGCAGCGATGTCTCTTTGAAACTGTGGTTGGCAATGACAGGCCAGGCTCACAAGATTTCCCTTGCAAATAGGGGACATCAGATTTTGTGCTCAAAGTATACTGTCAACCACACAGGAAAAGTATCCAAGCTTATGGAAAAAATCATGCGTCCTCTAAAAAAAATTTAAAACAAAAAACCAGAGTACCACAACTATGTATCCGTTTTTGTCTAATACAGAGCAGCCGTTTTTTGGCAGGGACAATTTACATTTGGCTATTTAACGGACTCCACTGTGCTGTAAGCATAAAACCAGCAGTTCTGTGAGAATGTGCAGGGAAGAACAATTTTAGCCCGGGAACTAAGAAAGTGTGGAGAGCTTTTCCAAAGCCACAGCCCTTCCCAAATATCAGAGTTTATGCAATGCTGATGAACACGTGGGGAGTAAAATCACAGTGACTGAGCAGGCCCTTTCAACAAGTGAGGAAGCCAGAGTAAAGACGTTATAAAAGCACAGACTACGGAGGTGTACCTTACATAACTTCGGCATGGCAGCTGTGGCCAGACGGCTTAGACTGGCACTGGAATATTGATTTTAATTTAAAATGAGTCAGGGTTGGGAAGCCGAGCATGAGTCACATGGCGTGTGTTTACAATGAGGTTCCATTGTGTGTTTACGAACAAAGTGAGAAGTTGTTTGCCAACACACTCAGTCCTTAAGCACATCTGTCAAGACAGCAAGCCTTATTGTGTTGTACTCTGTAGTATGGTCAGGATGAGTAGCTAAAGTTCATTGCTTACTAAGCACAAGATTATAAGTAGACCCAGATGAAATCTTTCTTCCTGCATTTTCTGGGTTTATTTATTGCAGAATTGTAAGTGATTCCATGTGGGCTTGATTGTAAGACAGTAAAAGAGGCAAAACGAAATCTACTTCAATGACTCAATAGTCAGGAAAATGGAAATGGTTACTGTTGATTACTTTTTTTTTTGTGATAAAATTAGTTTTTCCCCCATCCCTTCATTCAGTTACGTATTTAAATCCACAACACGTCACTGAAAGTGATGACTGAAATTTGAAAGTACAAAATCTGATTCAAAACTGAAATTCACAATCGAAAACAACTCCTTCATCCAACATCTGCACACACCTGCTTTGTACGCTGCAGTAACGGCAACCATCTACTTTTTAATTTAGGAAATGTTTTGCATAATAATGCTTAAAGAGGAAATTCAACTTCCAGAACAACAATTTACAGATAATGTACTCACCCCCTTGTCATCAAAGATGTTTATGTCCTTCTTACTTCAGTCGTAAAGAAATTATGTTTTTTGAGGAAAACATTTCAGGATTTTTCTCCATATAATAGACAACAACAAAATAACAAAAAAGGTAAAACAGCGATATAGGACGATTTTGAAGTTGAGGAAGAACATGAGATGGGAATTTTTCGACATACCCTAACTGTCATGAACTGGAAAAAACAGGTCTGGAAGTATGAGACAAGACGAGCATTTGACAATAAAAAGTATATAAATTGTATTATTTTTATGAAAATAACCGATCGTTTCGCTAGATAAGACCCTTCTTCCTCGGCTGGGATCGTTTGAAGCTGCATTTAAACTGTATTTTGGAAGTTCAAACTCAGGGCTCTATATCACTCCGTTATATGGAGAAAAATCCTGAAATGCTTTCCTAAAAATTTCTTTACGACTGAAGAAAGAAAGACATGAACATCTTGGATGACAAGGGGGTGAGTACATTATCTGTAAATTATTGTTCTGGAAGCGGATTTCTCCTTTAATAAGCATACCAGACACTTACATGTATCTGCGCTTCCTGGATCTAGATCTAGAGCTGCTTTGCGATCTGGAGCGGGAGCGGGAATCAGAATGGGATCTTGATCTGGAGGCCGATCGAGAGCGAGACCTGGACTCTGATTTCTGCGTCTTAGACATTGTCGCTTGCAGTCTCTCACATATGTGCCTGTAATAAAACAAAAAACAAAGCACAAAGAAGTTAGTAATCATGAAGTAATAAAAATGGTTTTATGAGCTGTAACCATGCTTTATTCTGTTTTTGTTTTTTTTTTAAATCAATTATACTTTAAGAAAAAAACAAAAGGAAAATAGAGTTTATAGTGCTGCAAGGGCTAAAAAAAAATCTATGTAAATCACCTCTCATCCATCTACATTGAGATGTTTTTCCTCCACCACATTAAGAAGGTTTGGCTGGGCAGTGTTAAAATTTCCATATCTTTAAATCAGCTTGTCAAGCTACAACTTGGAAAAATGAGCACTAAAGGTTTGTTTAAAGGCACAGCAGGAATTAATTATGGAATAAGAAGTGAATGTCATTCTACAAGGCAGTTCAAGTTTATGTGAGGGATAATCAACAGACAGTCTGTCATTATTCTTAATAATAATTTACAGTCTGTTTATTTTGTGGTAATGACTGGCTAACTGTTTATTATACTACTCATTACACTGCTAAATATTGATTTGAGTTTAAATTATTTTATCTTCTTACCCATCTATTATCTAAAAGTTTCCTTACAACAATCAGCCAACAATGCAAAAATATTAATTAGTAAAGTAATATTAATAATGTAGCCATTTTCACTACAATCGAACTGAGATGGTATAAGGTATAATATTTGGTATAATATTTACATTTGCATAGTACGCAACAAGAAAGCATGAGTGTAAGCAAGGGAGCCAGTGGCTCCTCAAAATATTGAACAAAAAAAAAATCGTAGTACAAAAATTAAATGACACCAACATTACAAAACATAACATTAAAAAGTGTATGAATCGCTTGTTTTTCTAAAGAAACATTGTACAACAGCGACACCAGCAGGTAAACTTACAGCATGAGTCCGCGTTTCTCTCTCACCTACCCTGAGCCCATTGAGTTTTAACAGACCCTGACATGATTGGATATGATTGGTTATGATCGGCTATAATTGGTTCATGCTACAAATCCCGCCTCTTGTGTTTTGTGTGCGTTAACAAATCATTCTGAATGAACAATATAATGGCGTTAATGGGAAGACTAACTTAAAAAAGAAAGTAAACAGTTCACACACTTAGATATAACCACTTTGTGACATCAAAATAAGACTTAAAATGGCATGAAAACATGATCTTTGGGAGTTCTTAGTGAGTAATCAGTAGTGAGTAATCAGCTACATTTCAAGCTTTAATGACTGATGACCCCAAAAATAGTTAAAAGTTAATTATTAATTATTAAAAAGAATAGCTGAACATAAGTTCACAAATAAAATATATTGTTTAAATTGTTAATGCCTTGAGTTATTATTTTAGAATAAATGTAAAATGCTTAAAAACACTTAAAAACAAAACTTGATGAGATTCATATTTGGCTTTAATAAATAGAATATTGATTACATTGTTAATGTAAAAATATAAAATAGAATTGTTTATTTAACCAAGAAAATGTAACTGCGACATGAATCTACATTTGATTAAAAAAAAAAAAAAACACCCCCGCATACCACCTCACCAGTTTACTGATGCACAGTGCAACATTTGCGTTCCGGAAGTAAAAACCTCATTATTTCCTTTATAGATGAATTCATTTTGAATTACAACTTAAATACTTTTTTGCTTCAAGTCAAAGTTTGAAATGTTGCGATTAACCTTCTAGCTGATTTGTTTGATTCATAATTTATAAATCTTGAATGAAGACAAAAACGAACCCGGAAGAAACACTTCTGAAACCAATGTCGTTGAAAAAGGAGATCAGAGCACTCAATGTCATGACTGACCAACTGGAATCATTTTAGAGCATGTGTAATATCTGTACCAACAGGAATGGCAAAAAAAGACGTGGTAAATCCGCTTTAAAAAGTCTCACTTAAAAATGGGTAAATGGTTTGTTTATACATAAAAATGCATACTTTGGCTTTAATTAATTTGACTTTCTTTAGCCAAAAAGATTTAAATATACACTGTATGTGTTGAGTCTACTGACAAGGACAAATGTGAGGAAATGCTACAGGTTTGGCAGGACATACGTAAAGTGACGCCACATTAGCATGGAGACGAGAGTGATTTACTGCCTCTTTAATGTTATCCCCAATGTATTTAAAGAGGTGTTGAAAGGTGATTCTGTCTATTGTCCGTCATCTTTACCCTCCACAAATGCCCTCGACTGTTTCGCTGGACTCACACTTGGGTTTTCACCATAGGGAACACTGGTGATCAAAGAGAGACAGCACTGCGGCTCAAAATAGACTTGCAGCAGAGATAAAGAGAGAGCTTTTGAGTTCACTGCGATGGCTGCAGATATTCATGTTATAAGCTGCACACTGACTTCTTGTCATCATACCTGTCATGATTAATCATGGATACACAAATGCACATCATGATAGATATGTATGAATGTTATAAGATAGCACAATTAATTAAAGTTACTAAACATAGATTAAAATTCAGTCTATATTTATTTGCTATCTTTGCACTTATTACTAAGTGGGACACCGTCAAGCTCTTCGTTTATTTTCACCGCACAGAAAGCGTCAGATGACGCACTGCAAACAATTAGCCGTCACTTAACTGATCCATTAGGACTGCTGACATACGGATCTCAAATAGATGCACAGAAATAGACCTTTAACGCCCGTTCACACCAAGAACGATAATGATAACTACATTATCATCCACGCCAATGGATGATAATGTTCTGATTATTTAAAGTACATGATGCACTTACAATGTCTGCTGCTTTAAAGGGAACCCCAGGTATTAAGACTTGTATGGCTTAATATAATGTATGTCTCTTATTGAAATATGTAGTAGAAAACCCATGAAAGATTTACATTATTTTAAAAATCCACATCGTTTTACACAAATTTTGGACTATGGGGGGCGCCATTATTTCAATGCCGTGGTGAGCTACTGACACGTTGCTGTTTTTACCGCAACGAAATAAAATACTGATTCAATGACTATTAAAAGAGTTTACAGGTGGTGATGGATATAAGCATATAGGCATATAAGCATATTTTCTCGAGTGAAATCTGAGCTGAGAAACTCTTTCAGTGGCTGCGGCGTCATGATAAGCATCTGCATGTTTACATCCTGCCAGGATGGCATCTTGCATTTCTCGTCTCTGCCGTTTGTGAGCTCTTTCAGTAGCTGTGGTCTACTAAAAGCCTCAAAGGCATCAGGGCTAAAGTGGAAAGAACAAAGTTGTGGGTCTTTAGGAAGTCCACAGGCACCTTCCTGTGTTATTGAAATAATGGCACCCCCCATAGTCTAAAACAGTGGTTCTCAAAGTGTAGTACGAGTACCACAAATGGTACTCACGCTCCCTTTAGTGGTACACAGAGGAATTACTAAATTAAATATAAGTTAATGTTAAAACACAATACATTTAATCTTTATTTGAGTAAAGTACAGTACAGTTTTTATTTAACTTTTAGGTACAACACATTTTAATGTAATCATTATTTAGGTTTTTTATTTACCTGTTTGTAAGCACTGTGCAGTCTTTACGATGTGGCAAAAAAACAATAAATATTCTTATTAGAAATTAAACTGCCTCATTTTTTGAACTGTGCAGAGCTGTAGATGAGTAGTTTCATGCTACTGTATTTTAATGTTGGTCATTATGGTGGTACTTGGAGAGCCAAATAATTTCTGAGTTGGTACTTGGTATAAAAAGTTTGAGAACCACTGGTCTAAAATATATGTATAAAACAATGTGGATTTTTTAAATAACCTAAATCTTTCATGGGTTTTCTACTACATGTTTCAGTAAGAGACATCATTTATTATATTAAGCCATACTAGTCATTTAAATCTGATTGGCTGTCAATATTCTTATCATTTGCCAGCTGAAAATAAATGATTTGAAAGTGATTCCAACTATATTGTTTTTGTGTCATTATTGTAGTAATTGTGGTGTGGATTGCACTATTCTCTTTTTTTAAACTTCTCTTAACTTTATCTCATCTCTTCAACTTCTCTTTTTAAAACTCTATGGTTAAAGTTACCTTTATAGTTGTTATTCATGGTGTGAATTGCCCTTTTTGTTTTCCATGACATCCTAGACTTTCTCTTGGCTTTGCTAGTGAAAAAACAAGCCGCAAGATTTACTCCCATTTTTGGGTAATCCTACATATGACGTGCAATTCACCTCAGCTCTCCAGAAAAGTTATTTGAGAGCTTTTCCTTTTTGAGACTCATCAGAACTAGCTTTGCACACAGGAAATTGCAGACTGAATGCTTAAGCTACAATTCATTGTGGTATCTTTGTGTACAGCATGCTAGTCTGAGTAGATCCGTGCCGATGTTTTAGTAAACACCGACCAAAATTAACCCAAAGTCTCTTTTTTTATTCCTTTTGACTGCTTGTTGGTTTTGGCCAGCAGTCCATAATTTCCTGCAGCCTCCAGACATCCAGACGTTTGGCTTACATTGCAGAGTTTCTAAGCTTCTTTACTTCTACTGTAGGTCTATATTCAAGTACTATGGGAACATACTTTGAAGTTTAACCATTAAATGAATGTCGCAAGTATGCCAACTAAGACATCTGGGGTTCAACAACCTAGCAGCAACAGTTTCTCATTCTCCGCACCTGTCTTTAGAGATTAGCAAAGTAAGTTTCAGATGCTTAAAATAGAGATAACAGGAAAATAACACGTCACCACATACTTTCATCTGCATACAGTATAGCTTCCCTTTTGCAAATGGGGTCTAATTGACTCATAAGGGTGAGGGGAGTCTGATCGTGACACTTTTGATAATGAAGGCATCTTTGCATGGCTTGAGAAAATGTGTGAGATTCATTTCAAAGCATAGTATCATAGATAAATAAAGAGCACCTGTCCCGTAATCCTTCTTTAGCTAATCCTTAATTTTCCTGAGGGGTTCAGTGAAGTGTCTACATGTCTTTTTGTCCATATGGGAGTGGAGTGTGGTCTATTGCCTAATCAAAAGGATTTGATAGCTAAAAATGTCTGTGTCAAACATCTCCGGTGGTCATACCCTTGTGCTGTCATTACAACATCACACATGCACACACATCTAGATGCCACCCAACAGTGACAGCTGCACTTGGACCTCCTCACCTGTTCGATTAAGGGGGAAAGTTGATGTAAACAATGGAGCAACCTGACACGGCTGCAATATGCTCCCAACGCTCAATCAACTGCTCTATCACTGAGACCACAGATGCAACACCAAAATCCCATTTGTTATCAGTATTGGTCAATGCAGCAAAAGAGACACTTATCAACAGCCACAGCAACTGCTACATTCTTCCAAAGACTCCACAGATGTGACAAAACCTCTTTGAAGTGTACAATGCATATGAGGTAAACATTTGATTGATTGTGGAGTTTGGAATCAATCTCTTCAGCGACTCTATTAATATATGAAGTATGGGTACGTTGTGTGACATTACATGAACTTGAGGAGCTCTATATTTTTTGCATGCAATGAGCTGCAGCTTCTTAAGCCTCAAAGTGATTCACATCCTGTCATCATTTACTCACCATCATAACGTCTGCATGATTTTCTATCTCCTTTAGATCGCAAAAGTAGATCTTCACACTGTTTGCCATACACTACCAGTCAAAAGTTTTTTAATAGTAAGATTTTTTTTTTTTTCCAAAAAGTCTCTTCTGCTCACCAAGCCTGCATTTATTTGATCCAAAATACAGCAAGAGCAGTAATATTGTGGATTTAATATTTTTATATTTTTTAAATGACTGCTTTCTATTTGAATATATTTTAATACAAAATTCTGATTCGCACTCACATAAAGCAAACTTTTCTTTTCGTTTGCTTAATTCATCACCGGAGGACAAAGACACAAACGTTTCGGCTCGCAGGCCTTCTTTAGTGTGTAGTGTGCAAAAAAAAAACGAAAAGAAAAGTTTGCTTTATGTGAGTGCGAATCAGAGTTTTGTATAATAGTGGTTCAATGGATTGACGCACCTAAACGGAAAATTGCATTACGGAAGAGTGCGGTGCAAACAACTTGTGGAAATATATTTTAATGTAATTTATTCCTGTGATCAACGCTGAATTTTCAGCATCATTACTCCGGTCTTTAGTGTCACATGATCCTTCATAAATCATGCTAATATGCTGATTTGCTGTTCAAGAAACATTTATTATTATTATTATTATTATTATCAATATTTAAAACAGCTGAGTACAGTCTTTTTAGGATTCTATGATGAATAGAAAGAACAGGATTTATCTGAAATAAAAAAAGCTATATACACTATACACTATACCATTCAAAAGCTTGGAGACAATATATATATATTGAATTACAGAAATTAATATTTCTATAATATTTAGCCAGGATGATTTAAATTGATCAAAAGTGATGATAAAGACATTTATAATGTTACAAAAGTTTTTTATTTCAGTTAAATGCTGTTCTTCCGAACTTTCTATTCATCAGAAACCTGAAAAAATCTACTTAATTGTTTTCAGCATAATAATAACAATAAAATGTTTTTTGAGTAGCAAATCAGAATATTAGAATAATTTCTGAAGGTTCATGTGACTGGAGTAATAACGCTAAAAATTCAGCTTTGAAATCAAAGGAATAAATTACATTTTAGAATATATTAAAATTATTAAATAAATAAATGCAGGATTGGTGAGCAAAAGACACATCTTTAAAAATTAATTGAAATTAAAAATCTTACTGTTCAAAAACTTTTGACTGGTGTTGTACATAGTGAGCAATAAGGGCTGTTCAACAATATATATTTGTCAGGAGTGGCTTTTGTTTGTGCAAAATTATCGCACCAATAACTTTCATTGAACAGAAAAGAGCAGCATGAACATTCTGCTTAATTTTTTGTATTGTGTTTCACTGAAGAAAGAAAATCATACAGGTTGGAAAGATAAGACGGCATGTATAAGATGAGAGGAAAGTTTTTTTTAGTTTTTTATTAAAGCTGAGCCTGATCCAGTGCTGGGCCCTCTCTCATTTTGTGTTGACTTGTGTCTCATCTTGCTGTCATCGCTCCATGATCTGTTAGACTCTGCTGATTCCACATGGGAACTCATCAGTCGAAGGTTTTCTCTATTTTAGTCTTATAGGAGACTGGAGAACTGAATGTAATGAGTATTAAATAAATGAGAATAAAGCTTCATGCAGTCTGTTTGACAAAGCTGATTATATAAAAAATGGGCAGACCAAATTTTCCAGATTATGTGAACTACTGAAAAGGGAAGAGGCTGACATGTTATTGTTACAAGAGCACGCTTCACAAAGCCATAAGTAACTGGATCGACTTACACAACGTACAAACCCAAACGCAAACTGTGGTTGAATAGATTTCGTATCATTTAAAGAAATGTCCAACATGTAGTATGGCACAATGCAAGTTCTGACCAACAAAATGTTTTGTCACAGTGTCACACATTCAGTCTCATCTATTATTAAGACTTAATTCAGACAAATCTCATTTTTGCACATTAACAGACATTACCTTTAAAAAGAAATCACAAATAATGGATAGTGTTCATAAACTGTATTCTATAAAACTATAGTAAAACACACAAATTAATATCATGTTGAGTGCAAAAAGTGCATTTAAAAAAATTTAATTCATGCAACGCAACTGATTGCAATCTGATGGTTTTAATTTGTATTTTATTAATACTTGGAAAATAGTGTAGAACTACTGTTTTAATCAAAAATATATATTTTATATATAGCCTATCATGCATAGTTTGTCTACTTACTGCTACTAAAAAAATAAAAACTTTACGTCTTTGAAAAGGATTTCTTAATAAATGTAATTGTGATGCCAAAAACGTGTTTTTGACAGTTTTCCTTAATTAAACCTTACTTTGACAATCGTTTGACAAATTTTTACTAGTTATTACTACAACAGTAAAACTGTAGTAACAGTTCAAAGTAACTATTTCCCTGGCTACAACTTTTTAAAAAAATCGTTTTTATCCTCTTTTATTAAATTTTCTAAAAACAAAACAAAAAAACAACAACAACAAAAAAACACTTACCTCTAATTCGAATTAGTCCAGGATGAGAAGATTCATCTACTGTCAAATGTCACAGGTGACTGAAATGGTTTCCCTTCGTTTTATAAGACAAAAAATCTCTCGTTTTAACACGTAAAGTAGCTATTTAAATCATTCTGACGGAGAAAGCGGCAATATCCAGTCGGCTTCACCTGAAGTATCCGCATTCAAAACGTATTTTAAATCCAAATGACAAACGTGTCGTTTTAAGTCCTAACCAAACTATACAGCCACCCGTGCATACTGTGAACTATACAAGTCAAATGATGTAAAGCTGCTTTATGTGCTCACAGTCACAGACTGGGGGTGTGACACGAGTCTGTGCGATACAGCGTGGATACTACAGGCTGCGCGGGTCAAGTTTCTCTCCTACATTCCCCTGCCAATCAAACGTGCTCTGACAGCAAGCCACGCCCATAGATGAGTTAAAGAAACAGGCACGCTTTTTCAGATTCTATGTAAATGGTAGGATCTTATTGTTATTGTTATAGAGTGTAATTCATATGAAATGAACAGTAAAAATACAGTAAACACGGTTTAAATTGAAGTTACTGACTATACATTTGTTTATATAATTTACATAGGGATTATGTGGTAACAAGTTTCAGTCATCTAGCTCTACAAATTTGTATATTTTCCTTCCACCTTAGTTCAGGATAAGTTGTAGTGTTGCACACACTTTACTAGGCTGCTTGCAATGCTAAAATATATATATAACATAAGATAAAATCTAATCATAAATCTGTTTTGGTCTTGTGAAAGATTGTATAGTGCATAGATAATCTATAGATAATATATGTGACCCTGGACCACAAAACCAGTCTTAAGTCGCTGGGGTATATTTGTAGCAGTAGCCAAAAATACATTGTATGGGTCAAAATTATTGATTTTTGATTCCATGAAGATATTTAGTAAAATTCCTACTGTAAATATATCGAAACTTAATGTATGTTTAGTAATATGCATTGCTAAGAACTTCATTTGGACAACTTTAAAGGTGATTTTTTCAATATTTAGATTTTTTTGCACCCTCAGATTCCAGATTTTCAAATAGCTGTATCTCAACCAAATATTGTCATATTCTAACAAACTATATATCAATGGAAAGCTTATTTATTCAACTCTCAGATAATGTATAAATCTCAAGTTTGGTTTTGTGGTCCAGGGTCACATATAGATAATCTCACCTTGTGTTGACAACGGCAATAGGCTAGCTAATAAAACTGTTGACCAGCCATTTATAAATATTAGAGTGGAAATGGGAAAAAGAAATGCATAAAAAAGCAGGCATATATGGTCTGATTAATAAAAAGAACAAGACATTTTTATTCATTTACCCAAAAAATGGCTTAATAAAAACCTACTTAATGGAATAGTTCACCCATATGAAAAGTTTCTGTTTGAACTCATTTGACGGCACCCATTCACTGCAGAGGATCCATTGATGAGCAAGTTATGTAATGCTAAATTTCTCCAAATCTGTTCCGATCAAGAAACAAACTCATCTACATTTTGAATGAGCTAAGAGTGCAATTTTTGGGGTGAACTATTCCTTTAAGAAATCACTATGAATTAGTCTTTCAGGTGGGCCTACAAACTGATGTCACGACTGAACAGCTCAAAGAATACAACGTGATATGATAATTGTATGCATTTGTATGCATACGTAAATGTTGTTCTACAAAATGTATATTTACTTGTTTTTACAGACACTAAAACTTATCTAAACTTACAATACTGACGTATTTTCAGCATTTTAACGCACAATATTGATGTACTGACGACAGCTAAAACATAAATTATTTACGTATAAACATCTTTACTGACTTACAACTGAATTTTATTATTGCACTTAACGCTAAATCGCTTATCGATAAAATGATAAAAATGCATTGATACAAATATATTCATGATATAAAAGATTTGTAAATATTTTATGTTTTTTTAGCTAAAATTACGTAGACATTTTATGTCTTAAACATTAAAATATGTCCAAAAAATAAAAAAAAGTTTTGTGCTTCTAAACCTTATATATTAATACCTAAGTATAAACAATGAGACCTGGCTAAAAAACACAATTAATGACAGTGCCAGCCATGAAGCGTATCATTCATTCTGATTATTCACTTTATTTCTTTTATTAGAATTCATAATTTTCTTCACACTAGACTTGTAAATACATGAAATAAACATAATGTGAAACCCAGGATTTGTGCCAGGCCCTAGGTTTACTTTTGCAAGGCAAATATTTAGCCATGTGTGTTTGGAAAAGTAAATTAAAACAAGCCATGACATGTGGTCCTTAGTTTTCAAAAGATGCTGACATTTGATCAATAAAGGAAACAACAAAAAAATCTGTTATTTGTTTGATTATACTGATTATACTCCGCATGAATGCACAAATTATGAATTATTTGTTGATAGCAGCATTATGATTGTGTGTGCAGTAGTTATTCTGTGTTGGAAGAGATGGCCAGATATATTTTATGTTTCAACATGAAGCCAAAGGAGATTCACAGTAGTAATCGATTAAAAAAAAAACAAAAAAAAAAACAGGCGTTAACAATAGCAGCAAATTTGTTCCTGCAAATACCACTTTGTTCAATGGATAGTCTGCCAAATCCATCCATACAGCTGACATACATCAACAGCAAAAGCAAAGTTGAAACAGTGTGTGCAATAGCTTTCAAACAGATGATAACGGTGTGTTAATAAACCCTTTGCTTTCTCTGAATACATATGCTGTACGTGTGAATAAAATGAAAGCATATTTCTTTAAATGGACTGAATTTACCAGTTTTAGCTCATTAGTTTTGAAGGATGAATTAAAAGTTTACAATGTCCTTTAAATGGTAATATTAATAGGACTTGCGCTCAGTCAATATTCTCTTTATTTTCGACCTCCCACGTATTAAGGGTGTGTGCTGGGTGTGAATTAGACATATGAAGCGCATCAACTGTGGTTATTTAAAATGGGATAAAAGAAGACTCTCTCACTGACACCTACTTTGTAAATATAAACACATGGCTGCACAGACATTATCATATTAGGCAAATCCTTCTCATTAGGCAAACAGTGTTTGATTCTGTTCATGTCCATGTGGTTTTGAAAGTTGGTGACAGCCCAAAAATATATTGACTATGATCTAGTACTAAATATATTAAAGGGTACATGCAAAATCTACAAATGGAGACTTGGTTTGAGCAGTTAATTTCATGGTTTTTACAGAACCTTTGAGCCAAAAGACTCAAAAGTATTGGTTTAAGTAACACATTACAAAACCTGAATGGGTTTTTTAAACACCTGTGACTCAGAGGTCAAAACCAATTTACTTCACTTCCTTCTCATCACTCAGAATGTAGTTCAGCTGTCTGACGCATATGATAACTATTAAATCTATGATCAGCAGAGACCGGCTATGACCGTTTTACAACACCTCAATGGACAAGGCATGGGAGGAAGACAGCTTTAGTGCCAGCTTTGTTTTCCCAGCGTATTTTGATTTGTTACAGTCTCCTTTTGCCAGTGTTTTCATGATTGGAGCTTTTACAGCATTTCTGACCATCTGTTAACTGTTACATCAGGTTGGTGTAATAGCCAACACAGAAATACACAAGGTCCTATTGTTTTGTGTTGTGCGTCTTTCTCTTGCAGACACAGACACACAAAACTAGTAACTGCCTGTGAAACTATCAGCTTCGGTGCAAATACACTTGTTTGAAGAGAATAATTAAATGTTTGAGAGAAACTTGCTTGAGAGAAGCATATCATCAATGCAGAATATACTGTAGATGCGTGCTAGAGACAATCTGGAACAGTTTTTCGTCATGCATCTGACAAGATTTACTGTTATTCTCTGTCTCAGAGGTGTCTTTTTTGTCTTTCTTTGGATAAGACTTCTTTTAAAGAGATTTTTGGAAATGAGGACACTGGTATGATCCAGAAATGTAAATTCAAATACAGTTACTACAGTATTATGCAACAACACTGGAAGTGAACTGTGCTTAATGTACGTTGAAAAGGCGTTTTAGATAGTATTGAAATGTTGAAAAAATACTATCACAATAAATTGGTGAATGTCGAGCAGTTATGTAACACAGAATATTATGGCAGTCGATATAATGCCAACAGGGAGTTTTGGAACGGGATAATAGGCCTGTTCTAGTTCTCTGGTTTTAGTCCAACCAGATGAAACTCTAAAGAGAGATTTCTTGGAGGCAAATTTTGCTGTACCCATGGAAAATATGGGCCTTCATAGCTTGCCTAATGAAAATCATATAATTTGAATGCTGCATGTTTTGTAGTTCAATACTTCATCAGCCAAACTGCAACCTCCAACAGTTTTTGCATTCTGTTTTTCATGCAGTTACAATGAACAAGGACTTAGGCTGTCAAGCCTCAGAGGGATAAAAGAGAGTTCACCCAAAAATGAAAATTCTGTCATTAATTACTTACCCTCATGTCGTTCCAAACCCCTAAGACTTTCGTTCATCTTTTGAACACAAACTGAGATATTTTTTATGAAATCCAAGATTTTTCTGACCCTGCATAGACAGCTCGCAACTGACATATTCAAAGCCCAAAAAGGAAGTAAGGACATCATTAAAATAGTCCACTGACATCAGTGCTTCAGCTGTAATTTTATGAAGCTACGAGCATACTTTTTGTGCACTAAGAACACAAAAAACAGTTAAACTGCCTTCTGTTTTTCAGAAAAATCCTTTAGATCCTACAAGATGCTTGGTTTTTCAGCATTTTTGTGCGTTTGAACCCTTTCCAATGACTGTATGATTTTAAGATTTATCTTTTCACAGTGAGGACAACTGAGGGACTCATATGCAACTATTACAAAAGGTTTAAATGCTCACTGATGCTTCAGAAGGAAAAACGATGCATTAAGAGCCAGGGCGTGAAAACTTTTGAACAGAATGTGTACATTTTTCTTTTTTTGCCTAAATACCATATTTTTTTTCATTTTGTACTGCCCTTCAGAAGCTACAGAAGATATTTACATGTTTCCTAGAAGACAAAATAAGTTACATTTGATGGTCTTCAAATTAAAAAAGTTTTCACCCTCCTCACCTGCGCAAAGAAAACAAAAAATAATGACTTTATGCCTTTTTTCTTTGCATACAAAAAGCATTCTTGTAGCGTCATAAAATTATGGTTGAAGCACTAATGTCACATGGACTATTTTATCAATGTCCTTACTACCTTTCTGGCCCTTGAACATGATAATTACATTTTTGTCTATGTAGAGTCAGAAAAGCTCTTTGATTTCATCAAAAATATCTTATTTGTGTTGTGAAGATGAACGGATGTCTTATTCGTTTGGAACGACATGAGGTTGAATAATTAATGACAGAATTTCATTTTTGGGTGAACTATCCCTTTAAAAAAGAAGCAAAAGCGCCATAAACGTATCACATGAATATATGCACTATGTATTATAAAACCATAAACAATATGGAAGGTGACTGTAAGAAAACATGCCAGATAATAATAAACACACTGTGTATATTTTCTGTTTGACTTCTTGTATGTCTGCCATCTTGCTGTTCTGATCCCATCCAGCTTTAGCACATATTGCCTGGGGACATGTTGAATTTACAGGTGTGTCCTCAGTGACACAACGTCAAAACACATGACAATCATGGTGACGATTATGTCTTCTCTCCTGCCCAGTAACTACTGCCTATTGTGTTCAGCCTCCACAGCACCTGTTTTTCCGATAGCAAAAGAAGTGATACTCAGTCACAGGCCTGTACATGCGAGCTCCTAACACATCCAAGACCGAGGAGGTCAACTTCAAAGTGTTGGCTTTGAAATTTTAAATGGTGTAAATGGATTAGCATGAAGGGGGTCACAAAAGGACAAGCATTTGATATAAGCGGGTTTATTATTAAGAAGATCTGCAAGGAAAACTGGACCAAATTCTAATTATTTAATAAGAAATTTGTATAATACATCTAAGCTCAAACAGTAAAATGACTATTTCAATAATCAAATTAAATTATTATCAATATCTATCAGTCATAGAGATATACCGTACTATAACAGTATATCTGAAATCACCAGCTGAAATATTTTAGCTGCTTGCCAGTACAAATCAAACAATGTAGTCAATATTTAATCAGTGTATAAACTTGTCAAACTGCAGTACTGCATTTGTATAAACCGATTTCATTCTTTGATTCAGCAACTGAAGGTGATTTCACAGTCATGCTTTTCTCCATCAAACAGTTTAACTCAGTCATTTATCTTTTTATGCAAACCACATTATACTGTACTATACTTACGTTCATATATATTGTGTTACCATATACTGTAGTTTTAATGCCAGTATTAAAGCTGTAAGATTACTCAGTCTTACTGCAGTACTCGTTTGTTTCTTACCCATGTACACACCTTTGATTGTCAAGCCCAAAAAGGATTGTGGAACAAACATTTGCACAAGACATGCGAAGAAGTGACACGGCTATTTTCAATCTATTACCACGTTCTAGTCGCTTCCACAGGGCACGAACCATGTCAGTCCACACCGGACGTGTGTCAGCGCTGATGGAAGAAATCTGAGAGCGTGGCACAATCTCAACGTTTTCATCACGCCGTAATTAGTCATCAGAGCAAAGTGGTGATGGGACTAATACACATTAGCTATATCTATTCATATGTAATCAGAAATGGGAAAAACGACAGTTGAGGTCAAACATTTACATACACCTTAGACATACAGAATCTGCAAAATGTTTTAATTATTTTACCAAAATAAGAAGGATCAAAAAAATTCATTTTATTTTTGATTTAGTACTGAGCTGAATAAGATATTTCACATAAAAGATATTTACATATAGTCCACAAGAGAAGAAAATAAAAAATAGTTGAATTTATAAAAATGACCCTGTTCAAAAGTTTGCATACACTTGATTCTTAATACTGTGTCGTTACCTGAATGAAATGCTCACTGATGCTCCAGGAGGGACAACAATGCATTAAGAGCCGGGGGGTGAAAACTTTTGAACAGAATGAAGTTGTGTACCTTTTCTTATTTTGCCCAAATACCATATTTTTCCATTTAGTACTGCCCTTCAGAAGCTACAGATGATACTTACATGTTTCCCAGAAGACAAAATAAGTTAAATTTACCATGATCTTCAAATTGCAAAAGTTTTCACCCCCCTCACCTCTTAAGCATCAAGTTTCCTTCTGACGCATCAGAGAGTGTTTGAACTTTCCGTAATAGTTGCATATAAGTTTCTCAGTTGTCCTCAGTGTGAAAATATGAATCTCAAATTCATACAGTCATTGTTGGTAAGGGTTCAAATACACAAAAATGTTGAAAAACCAAAGAATTTGTGGGACCTAAAGGATTTTTCTGAAGAACAGCAGGCAGTTTAACTGTTCAGGACAAACAAGGGACTCATGAACAACTATCACAGCTGTGAATCATTCAGGTAACAACACAGTATTAAGAATCAAGGGTATGTAAACTTTTGAACGGCGTCATTTTTATAAATCCAACTTTTTTTTTTCATGCAGACTATATGTAAACGTCATTTAATGTGAAATATCTAATTCAGGTGTATGTAAAACCTTGACCTCAAATGTATATTCAGTTTCTGAGTGCTGGATACATTTCTCATTATAAGTCTGTGCAAGAAACCATATGTTTTTGAAATCAAGATTCGCAGCTCTACTAGGAATAGTGCATTGCTGAAATTCAGCATGTCATGTAAGACCAAGAAGTCTGTGCCAAGTAAAAGTTTCAGTTTTACCTGAAAACACACCGTTGCCAGTAAACCATCATCAGATCTGTCTGTATCACTAAATATTACTGTAAATACTGTATCTTATTGTTTTTATTTAATCTGAAAAGCCAACAAGCAAATAAACAATCACCCTCGTCTGTCTGCTTGCTCTCAAGGCTGGAAAAAAAAAGAAAACATACTGCATACTGTTGCTTGCAAAACTTTATTAAATGATTACATACTGTGGTCAAAGAGCGGATGGTTTCAAAAAGTATGCCTGACATATTTGTGGGAAAGTGGTAATGTGTGGGACTTTTTCTGTTTTATTCTGCCGTAAAACTGGAACTCTTCCACCTGCATATCTCAAAACTGAAAACTGAATTTGCATTTAAAATGTTGGTTCATCTAGGTCACGGGTGTAGTTCATATTTGAAGTACATTATAGCTCTTGGTATGCTTGTTCAGCTCTGTTTGAATACCTGTACATGCAGAATAGCATCTTTATATTGGAGTCTTGAGAGAAACCAAAACAAATATTTGGACCGCTGTTTGCTGTACCTTGTCTTACCTGATTGGAAGCTTCACCTGGTTGTTCTATTAGAGAGAATGATTGCCAAGCCGCAAACTGTCCAGGAACTGGAAAGTATTCATCAATCTGCTAGACAGTTGACATTCCTCACCCATTTACTGCCCTTCCTGTCATTCATTAGTGTCAACTTTACTTTCCAATGCACTGTTTAATACACTGGATAGCTAAGCTTTTTATGTCCAAAATACTGAAGCGAACAGGAATGATTGTAAGTCAAGGTGAGAAGGTAGTGTATATCAATACCTGAAGCAGAGTACTGAACTGTTTCAGATACCAGATACTAAACGGTCATAAATTGGCGAGAAGTTTTCAGCACTGTTGGCGACATATTCACATTGTTAGTGTGGCAACTGTTTAAACAGTGTGAAGCATCTGTGCATGACTGTTATGACTTAAAGTTTGAAAGGAGACTTGACTATGACAAATGGACTGATAATTGAGTCTGTCCAGGCACTAGAGATATAAATATTTGAGTAATTGTATCATATTACTATGCCTAATTATTATTAAGTATCAGCACATAGTTGGTGAGCACTCAAAAAAAAAAATATTCAAATGTCAGAAACTCATTCTGCTGAATTCAACAATTTTGGGGAAGCTGGTTTAAGTTCCTTGTGATTATACAGCTTGCTTTACACAGTTTGTACATCAAAATTATTTACAATTTAAATTATATATAAATTATATCTCTTACTGAATATGTAGTAGAAAACCCATGAAAGATTTACATTATTTAAAAAAAAACACATCGTTTTATACATATTTTGGACTATGGGGGGTGCCGTTATTTCGAAAACGTGAATTGGTTGCACTCGGTGAGCTACTGGTGCTACCTGTTGCTATTTTTTACCACAACACAACTTGGAAAAATAAAATACTGATATGATGATCACAGCTATTGAAAGAGCATACAGGTGCCGATGGATACACGCATAAGCTTAAACCATTAATTTTTTCCCACAAGGAGTCTAAACTCCCTGGATCTTGAGTGAAATCCACGCTCTTTCAGTAGCTGTGATCGACTGAAAGCCTCAAAGGCATCAGGGCTAAAGTGGAGAGAACAAAGACGCAGGTCTTTAGGAAGTTTTACTCTTCCACAGGCATCTTCCCATTCTTTTCTCCTCTTCTTATCGCTAGGAAAGCAGTAAAGACTTACATCGCTTCTCTTGTTGCCCTTTGACTGAAAATGACAATAAAACCAAAAGCCGCACAATGTGGCATCGTATCAGTGTGTTGCGGTAAAAATTGCAACAGGTAGCACCAGTACCTCACAGATTGCAACCATTTCACATCATTAAAATAATGGTGCCCACATGGTGCAAAATATGTATTAAAGGAGAAGTTCACTTCCAGAACAAAAATTTAGAGATAATTTACTCACCCCCTTGTCATCCAAGATGTTCATGTCTTTCTTTCTTCAGTCGATAAGAAATTATGTTTCTTGAACAAAAGCATTCAGGAATTATCTCCATGTAATGGACTTCAGTGGTGCTACCAAGTGTGAACTTCCAAAATGTAGTTTAAATGCAGCTTCAAATGGCTCTTAATGATCCCAGCCAAGGAAGAGGTGTCTTATCTAGCAAAACGATCAGTCATTTTCGAAACAAATTGACAACTTCTATCATTTTTAACCTCAAAAGCTCGTCCTGTCTAAGTCTGCGTTAACTCCAGTTCAACACGGTCAATACAGTTAGTGTATGTATAAAGCTCCCATCTCGATTTCTTCCCCAACATTAAAATCGTCCTGCATAACATGAACATCTTGTATGACAGAGGGATGAGTAAATTACCTGTAAATGTTTGTTCTGGAAGTGAACTTCTCCTTTAAACAATGTGGATTTTTTTAATATAGTATAAGTGTTTCATGGGTTTTCTACTACTAATTTCAGTAAGAGACATAATTTTAATACCTGGGGTTATTTTAAAATATTTAAATATTCATTTATAAATAAAAAAAGTATAATTTAGGTATTTTTTTACACCCTACCAGTCACATACAGGAAAGACCAAGAAGTTGTTTTCCACAGCTCATAGCCCAAAGAAAAGATGACATCAGGAAGCCACACGCCACAGCCATTACAGCCGGGAATGAATCATTTTAGTACTGTTGTCTAAAACCCAAACAGAATCAGACAGAATTTCTGTTAACATCATAGCACAACAGCATGTGAAAAGAAAGGGGTCTTTGTGTCAGCCAGCATCTTTGCACTGAAGCAACCAGCCTGAATGAAAGAGAGTGAGTGCTCCCTAGACAGGCTTCTATCCTTGCCTAAGTATGGGTCTTAAGCCTCTAGTTGCAGCTCGCTGCCAAACATGCAGACCTAAATAGACTCCTAATATAATGCAGTGCAGCCCACTCATAAAAGAAGAGCCCTCACCGAGACACACATAACAGGTGGGTCAGTTGGAGTTACTGGTAAAGAGCAAAAACTGCGTCGAGAATAGACTATATGTGGGAGGGGGCTTTGCAAGTGGATTTTTGATGAATCAGTATCTAAGGGATTTCAAGGGAAGCCTTGAGCTAAAACGGGGTCTGGGAATATTTGACCCCACTGACCGCCAGTCATTAAGAGTCAGCCCAGAGAAACGGCTGCAGTCAGATGAGATTCCTTCCTTTTCATGATCGGATTTATGTCTCTCTCACTAATTCACTGCGATAGGAAAGAACAGGCAGCTGGTGAAGCTGCTGCTGAAAACGAAGACAATCATGCATGGCCAACCATGCAGATTATGCATAAATGTGGTGAGTTTTCAGGACAAATGGAAAACGTCAACTAGAACAATCTTCAAAAAAGTGTCAGTTCATCACACACCAAAGTATTTAAGAGTTCACTGCCAAACTACATTTAGATAATGGTGCACACGTGTGCATTTTGCACATACAGCAGCTGATGCATCATATTTTGCACTGATGTTCTTTGTTTTCTCCAAAATTATGACTATCTACTGCAAATAATCCAATAAAAACAGCTGATCTTGGTTAAAATCAGGTACTGCTGATTGATTAAAGATGTGGCGTATGACTTCAATTGACAAAATTCTTAGCGCTATGTGTTATGAAGATCTTCGTATGCGCTATTTCCCCTAAAATACCGCATCTAAGGACGCTGCGTTTTTCAAAATAAGCCAAACAACATGACACAGCAAATGCCTTAACGTTATCTGAGAGGAGCACCAAGAATTCTTGTTTATTTTGTGATTGAGACGCCATTCACTACGAAATCTTCACCATGCAGTTGTTATGTAGAGATGAAGGTGTATTTGACTCATAAATGTGTGCCCACAGGCACAGCATGTTGAAAAACATGGCAAAGCCAGCTGCCACCCTCTCTGAAGAGAGTTCCCAGAGCGACATGGCGAGTACATTTGAGAGAAGACAGCAGCTGAGGCAGAAAACTGCCTCGAACTCCCCAGACGCAGGTTAATCCACCTGGCTGCCGATGTAGCCTACGGCCTTAATGCATGCTGGGAGTTTGTGATCTGTTATTTCAATAAAGAAAGTTACAAGCAAGGCCTCTCGAGCCACTGCAGTAAACAAGACACTACACAAGTGAGGCAAAACAGCTCTTTGAAAGCAATTTCAGATCTTTACCTACGTCCTTCTCAATTCCAACCCCCAAGACACCATGAGTAAATTTAGCCCTGTGCTAATCCTCCCATATGCCATTTTCCTAGCACTGTCAGTCAATATTTACAGCTTGTTAACAGTCTCACTTACAGTTAACTTTCCAACATAGCAGAGGGTGGTTGGTGCTGATTGGGTTCACATAATTGCTCAATCACGGCATTCTACAGTCCGATATTTTCTGTAATGACCCTTAAAATGACATCCTACACAGCTGTGCTAGTTTCATGCAAGTCATATCATGTGTCTCACATAGTACAATAATTTAATCTCAATTTTTCATGGCCATTTATTGTTTATTTAACAAGCAGCCGTGTAATTAGCGGGATAATGTACAAGTTAGCCAGACATAATCGCAAAATAATTCCCTTCAGGGTGATACAAGACCTACAGTTGAGGTCAGAAGTTTACATACACCTTGCAGAATCTGCAAAATGTTACTTATTTTACCAAAATAATAGGGATCATACAAAATTAATGTCATTTTTTATTTTTTACTGACCTGAATAAGGTATTTTACATATAGTAAGACATTTTACATATAGTCCAAAAGAGAAAATAATAATTGAATTTATAAAAATCGCCCCATTCAAAGTTTACATATGATCCATCTTTTCACAGTGAGGACAAATGAGGGACTCATATGCAGCTATTACAAAAGGTTCAAACTCTCAATGATGCTCCAGAAGGAAACACAAT
Source organism: Labeo calbasu (assembly GCA_019740295.1). Classification (NCBI taxonomy): domain Eukaryota; kingdom Metazoa; phylum Chordata; class Actinopteri; order Cypriniformes; family Cyprinidae; genus Labeo; species Labeo calbasu. The sequence goes on from JAHKKF010530214.1 coordinate 92,108, forward strand.
GCATTAAGAACTGGGGGGTGAAAACTTTTGAACAGAATGAAGATGTGTACACTTTTCTTAGTTTGCCTAAATATCATATTTTTTAATTTAGTACTGCCCTTCAGAAGCTACAGAAGATACTTACATGTTTCCCAGAAGACAAAATAAGTTAAATTTACCCTGATATTCAAATTCAAAAGTTTTCACCCCCTGCTCTTAATGCATCATGTTTCCTTCACAAGCATCAGTGAGCATTTGAACCTTTTGTAATAGTTGCATACGAGTATCTCAGTTGTCCTCAGTGTCATTGTTGGAAACGGATCAAATACACAAAAACGCTGAAAAACCAAAGAATTTGTGGGACCTTAAGGATTTTTCTGAAGAACAGCAGGCGGTTTAACTGTTCAGGACAAACAAGGGACTCATAAAAAACTATCACTAAACAAAAAACACAGCTGGGGATCATTCAGGTAACAACACAGTATTAAGAATTAAGTGTATGTAAACTTTTGAACGGATCATTTTTATAAATTCAACTATTATTTTCATTTGTGGACTACATGTAAACGTCTTTTATGTGAAATATCTTATTTAGGTCAGTACTAAATTAAAAAATAACATGCATTTTGTATGATCCCTCTTATTTTGGTCAAATAATTAACATTTTGCAGATTCTGCAAATTGTATGTAAAGTTTCAACCTCAACTGTAAAATGGGTGACTAAATGATTCTGCTATAAATAATTCTGCTATACTTATTGGTATTTTTCTTCACATTTATGACCCACTTTTCAAAAGGTCATCTCCTTTACCATAACATGATATTAGCAATCAAAGAATGCTATTTATATGTGTGGCACGAACTCTAGCCCTTGGCATTGTAAATTGACTTTCAGTCCATTTACAGCTCATGTTACTGATATTAAAGAGGGTGTCATATTCTACACCGCAAAGATTAGCTGCCACTCTAATGAACTCTTGACGCCTAGATGCTATTATAAAAAAATTCTGCACAAACCACGGTATTGCACCACTATATTATCCAACCAACAGCTTCATAAAAGCATTAGCAGCCTACTCTTACAAAACTTATCTTGACCTACGCAGACTATATGACAGTAGTTTGTATTTATGGAGTATTTAATTTTTATTTGACACTATGATTCTCTCAGTGTTGGACTCATAAACTGGTCCTCGAAGCATGAAGCCAGGAACATACTTCACACAAGTGCTTGGTCAACGCATTGACATACTTGTGTATAATGTGTTTTAGGCCAAGGACGGTCTCGTATGCATGCCAGATTTAAAAGGGTGGAGTGTCACCATGAAAGTGGTGCTATAAAAGTGATTTTCACAATCACTATCCTCTCCTCCGTTATCCGTCTCCTCAAATGGAAAAATACAGGTCTGGAATGACACGAGAGCCAATAAATTATGAGACATCCCTGTAATATTGCTCGTGCAAAGCAGTATGGGGTTTTTGTTTATTTATTTTTAGATATTTTACAATTTTAAATAGTCTCTAATTAAACTTTTTTTTGGCATTCAGAAAATTTATGGGGAAAAAGGAAAACAGAGAAATGTAGGCTTACTGACAAAAAAGGTTATATTTCTGTCAGTGAAGAGTGTAACTTTTTACTTTTTTCCTTAATTAAATTTATATAATAATAACAAAAAAATTGATGCTAACACAAAATAAAATTCTAAATAAAGTTAATGCACAAGTCATTAAAAAACTAAGAATCACTAACTAAAGGTTTAAGGTTTAAAGGCATGTTTAAAGGGATAGTGCACCACAAAATTAAAATTAATTATTTACCCTCATGTTTTTTCAAACTGTAAGACCTTCATTCAGCTTCAGAACACAAATTAAGATATTTCTGATGAAATCCAAGAGCTTTCTGACCCTGCATAGACAGCAATGTAATTACCATGTTCAAGGGCCAGAAAGGTAGTATGAACATTGATAAAACAGTCCATGTGACATCAGTGGTTCAACCGTAATTTTACCACATACATGCATTGTGGTACTAGAAGAGATTTTTGTCGTTATTTGTGTTTTCTTAGGGCACTGAAAATATTCTTGTAGCTTCATAAAATTACAGTTGAACCACTGATGTTACATGGACTATTTTAACAATGTCCTTACTACCTTTCTGGGCCTTGACCATTGTAGGATCCTTGCTTTCTATGAAGGGTCAGAAAAAAAATATCTTAATTTGTGTTCTGAAGATGAATGAAGGTCTTACGGGTTTGGAACGACATGAGGGTGAGTAATAATGACAGAAGTTTTATTTTTGTGTGAACTATCCCTTTAATACTTGTGTTTAAGACAAATATCTTTTGTTTAGTGATCATTAACAAGACTCAGCTGAAAACAACTGGATAATGTCCAAATCTCTCCCTGCTGGAGACTCCATTAAATAATAAAAAAAAAAGCTTCAGACATTTAAACAACAACATCAAAGAGAGCGCAGATGCACTGAACAACAGCTGGCAGATACTAAAGAACAGAAATAAAATGATGGCATCAGTTGGAATCGTTATCTTCTTCTTTATGAGTAAGAGATCTTGCTGAGCTTATGTTCAGGAGATGTTCAGGAGCGGGATGGAATGCAGTTTGCTACCCACAATGACTCACTCAAGCTTGGTTCTCTAACCCAACCTCCACTAACATGCTTTTGGTGCAAAAAAACATCTGGAGCTGGAGAGATGGAGAAAATTGTGGGAACAACAGGAAAATAAAACAAGAGTTCTGTTGTGCAGCGCAACAATAATGCATTTAATCTGTTAAAAGGCCGGATGACAGAAAGGCGATAATTTTAATTGCACTGCAAAGGAATGGAGTTGTGGTGGGTGGCCATCATCACTTTTGGGTTGTGACACTGATGTCCAACTCTGCATTTTAGCTGATGCTTCAGGCAACTGCTGTACTTGTGGTGCAGCATGTGTAAGTTAAAGGAACAGGCTGTTCTCTCTGACACTCTTTTGCTGGGATGGAGGGTGGGAGGAGGAACTGGGCACAGTTTACTTCCTGTGTAGACAGACTTTGCTGCGATGGGCCTTTAGAGCCAGAGAGACCCAATCACTGAGTCTGCCGCCATACAGCAAGTCTGGAAACTGTGAACCAGCACTAAATTTGGCAAAGTCGAGATGGTTAGATTAAAAGCTCCAAGATGGGGCCAAGGCATTAAATCCCTGCCAACACATGCCTGTCCTGTAGGGCTGGGTTTTGAGACAAATTTCACTATTCGATTCTGATTCATAAACTTGCGATTCGATTTCATTTACATTAGATTATTTTGGATATATCAGGTATGGTACAAGCACATACAATCTCAATAAAAGCTGTAAAATATACACGAGAGTCCGTTGGTACTATAATATTGAAGGTGAAAATTAACTGATTTATATACAAACTAGGGCTGTCACTAACGATTATTATACTAACGAGTAATCTGTCGATTATTCTGACGATTAATCGAGTAATCAGATAATTATAATTATTTTTTTTGTTGTAATAAAATTAGACCTAAGTGAACAATACAACAGCTTTAAAAATGACTTAAAATACATATATAATAGCAATGAGGCAATAATAATTAACTAAAATAAAGTATCAAAAGCAAGAAATCATATGGTTTTATTGAACAAAACTTTTAAAATACATAATGTATTATAAACAATAGAGCGAATGTACATTACACATTATAACAAATGCCTGCAGAGGGCGCCAACAGCCTGATGATTGTTTTTACACTTTACCACATGATCTAATCCTGGTTTAATATTGATAAAACATTATTTAATTAAAATGTCCACTTAATCTTTAGTATTTGGCCATTTCCTTATGACAGAAATGCTACAGCCACTGTAATTTCTTGTGGACACGAATACGTGTAAACTCAGAAGGGTTTGAGCTTTTATTTTGAAATCACAATGAACAGTTAGCATATTGACAAAGCTAATTATGTTTTTTTCTGTGTTTTTGCGTAGGTTTATAAATGATTTAACACTTACCTTACAAATCTGATTAAATAGTGTATTTTGCGTTCCCAGATGAACCTTATAATAAACCCAAACTCACAACAATATTCAGAGATGGAGTTTGAGACGCTCCACGCATGTAAATGATAACAGTTTGTGCAGCAAGCATTTACTATAAACGGAGCCGCTCTGAGATGCACGTAAGTTACGTACATGCATGTAAATAATTAAAGCACATATATTAAACCTGCATCACATATATTTATTTAATTGAATCGTAACATTTCTGAATTTCTTAATAGCATTACGCTTTATTATGATTTTTAAATAGGTTTAATTGTGCAATGCCCCACTTCCGGTATTTTGTCCATTACTTCACAGGGGCAAAATGAAATTGAGGGTTTTCAAGAAATAGTTGCAGCTCTAATACAAACACTTAAAGCAAAATTCTCAATTCTAGAGTTAATTTTCTAGCTGACTAACAGGTTTATGGTCACCAAATATGTTTTCTGAGGTAAATGTAACCTACTTGACATTGTTTACAAGCTGTTATACTGACGCCTTTCCGCGGTTAAACCTCTGATTGAGCGATTACATGAGACAGAATACGGATTTCGGTAAGGTGTACTCTTTCTTAACGTACCCTCGGATGTTTATTAATGTCTGTTTCGTAATGAAACTGGTATTAAAGCAGAGATGATCAGTTCACGTACACTCTGTGCTGTCCCTTCTCTTGAACTGAGGCGCCACAGCGATCTGCCACACATTAAACAGCGCCAAAACGGCATTTTTTGTTTTAATACTGTAATAAAATGCACAGAATTTGAAATCTGAGACTTTGTATTATATCAAAAGTAACAGAACACAAAGCATATTGTGATTTATTGGATGGGAGGTGCGCTAAAATGTTCCATTCATTAACTGAAAACAGGCTAGACTAATTAATTCTTGGGATTTAAGAATCAATATCGTTTCGTATTTTTTACGCAGCCCTACTGTCATGTGTTGCATGTCTAAATCACAGGACCAGAAAGAAGTGAACTGTCCATTCTTATCATTTTAAATCAATGTTGAAAAGTATTTAGTATGACATACTTGAAATAAAGTAAAGTACTGACTGCTACAGAGATTCTGAGGACTTACAAATCGTGCATGTTATATATATATTCCAGTATTTAAATAATTACTGTATACATTTCTATTTTAACATGTAACACTCAAAACATCATAACATGCTCCCATTGCAAGCAAACTACAAGCATTCATTTCAAGTTATTACACACAAAATCCAGAGCACTAAATGTTCTTGCAGTAATGCTAAGTAAACCAAAATTTTTATTTTCACCGCCCACATACAAACATAAACAACTGTACTTTTCCAATGTAAATAACATCCTGTTCAGCTACGCTTTTTATGCAAAATATTACAGAATTCGGAACAACTTACTGCTCAGAGTTGGCTGAAACACAACGGTTGTTATACCAGTGTTTTCTAAGCTCTGGACAAGCTTTCCTTGCGGAAGTAAACATTCAAAGGGTCACCTTTTCCAGTCAAATATTGATGTTCCTTGGACACATTTTAATTAGCAGCCTGTACCATTGGGATACATAAACCCAGATGATTTGCATTAAAAACAAGGGGCTGCTCGACTCACGACAATGACTCCCATATATTAAAAAACAATTCGAAGAAATACAAGACACAGTTCAAGAATATAAGTGATGAAACAAAGCATATGCTAATTACTTAATATAAAATTATTACATTGGCATTTATTAATTTGCTAGTAAGTGGTGATAATTATGATGTGCTGTGTGTTTTGTGCATCATATGATTCACAAAACTTAATTTGTAAGCTACACTGCACAATTTGTGCATCAACAAGAGAATATATATATAGATACCTGTTTGAGCAAATCACTAGGTCTCTAGAGTAATATGTTTCCAGAATCTCATCAACTGTGACCTCACATGTGCACAATATTTGCTCTGAGGGTGTGCAGCTGTTCTGTATGGACTGGGTTTGTGCTTAGTGGTATATTTAAGGTTCAAACTTGATAATTGTTCAGGAATATATGAGCACACATGCTGTGAGGCTACAGACATACCATTCAGATTGTTGCGGTTTACAGCTGACATAGAAATTGAAATAAAAATTCTGTAAAATAAGCTTTGGCTGAGAAGCACAAACCCAAATTCAAAGTCCAGTTAAAACACTTCAGTCCAGGGATGAACAAAATACTGGACCCTGCATAGACAGCAACACAACTACCACGTTCAAGGCCCAGAAATGCAGTAAGGACATCGTTAAAACTTGCAGGAGAGAACAAGTTTGGACACCCCTGTCGTAGCTTCATAAAATTAAGGTTGAACCACTGATGTCACACGAACTATTTTAACGATGTCCTTAGTAGTTTTCTGGGTCTTGAACGTGGTAGTTGCGTGCAGGGTCATAAAGCTCTCAGATTTCATTAAAAATATCTTAATTTGTGTTCTGAAGATGAATGAAGGTCTTACAGGTTTGAAACAACATAACGGTGAGTAATTAATGCCAAAATTTCCACTTTTAGTTGAACTATCCCTTTAAAGCATTTTTTGTTAGATTTTTTTAAAATCAGTCAATATTGGATTTGCAGATACTGGATAATTAATAGTGCATGATTATTTATGTTTTTACATGTAGATTACTTATGATTACTTACTTATGTATTATCTCACAATTCTGAATTCAATTGCGTGAATAATAAATTATAATGTCAGAATTACATGACATAAACTCGCAACTGTGAGCTATAAAACCAGAACTGCGTTATATATACTCACAATTGTGAGTTATAAACTCAAAATTACGCGCTATAAACTCATTATTGCGAGCTATAAAGTCAAAATTGCATGATATAAACTCGTAATTGCGAGTTATAGTCAGAATTGCGTGATATAAACGCCCAACCGCGTGCTATACAGAATTGCGTGATATAAACTCGCAATTGTGAGATATAAAGTCAGAATTGTGTGATATAAACTCATAAACTCACAAGTCTAAGCTTTTTTCTCAGACTTACATGATATAAACTCATAATTATGAGTTGTAAAGTCACAATCACATGATATAAACTTTCAACTGCAAGTTATAAGGTCAGAATTGCGACATAAACTCACATTTCTGACTTTTTTTCAGAATTGTGAGATATAAACTCGCAATTGCGAGTTACATAGTCCGAATTTGAGGGAGAAAAGACTGATTTGCTCTAAGAATTGTAAGTTTATATCTCACAGTTCTGACTTAATAAGAACTTAATTGCAATTGCGTGTTTTTTTTTATTTCTTTGAAAAAAATGTAAAGTAAAAAGTCAGAATTGTGAGTTTCTATCTCTCAATTGTGACTTTATTTCTCAGAATTGCGAGTTTGTCTCGCAATTGTGACTTTATAACTCAAAAATGTGAGTCCACATCATGCAATTCTGAGAAAAAAGTCAGATTTGCGAGTTTATATCTTGCAATTCTGACTTCATTTCTCAGAACTGCAAGGTTATATCTCACAATTCTGACATTACAACTCGGAATTGCGAGACTGTATGACGCAAAATAATTAAACAGTCCTGAAATACTCATTTAAGATATGAGACACATGAAACTAATAAAGTGTAGAAGACTGGTTGCCAGGGACAACTGTAAATTGTATACAGTTTTTTCATCATTACACAAAAATATTTGACCACAGAAATCACAATTAACCAGTCACAATCACATATTTCAGAAGAGCATGGTAAGCATATACTTAGATTTCAACAATCTACGCTCTGCAAGTAATCAGTTATAAGTGCAGCTAACCACACACTGAAACATAAAAACACAATGAAACTCAATGTAGAACATATTCCCTTTTGGATCATGGAGTACTTCACTCCGAGGGTAATACAACACCCCATGGGTGTTGTAATACTACGAAGCAGTTTTGCATCAGAGCATAGAACCTAATGTCTTATGTGGAGAGTGTATCTAGATGGAATTACATGCATGCAGACTTTACGTAAGATAAGTAATAAGACATTAAACCACAGATTAAGAGTAGCAGTGACTTGAATGAAGTGGTAAATTACTCTTATTATAATCAAAATGATATGCTCATGAGCTTTGCTCACATTTGTGTTAGAGTTAAGTTTCTTGGGCACATCTTCAGAGAGTTCAGTTATGTAACAGAAGAGATTAAACTACAAATTTTCTCCTGTCTCTCACACTCCCTTTGCTGTCACCGATAGCCAAAACCCAAGTATGGAAACAAAGTCCAAGAAGCCCATCTGGATTTTATTCCTGTTCACATTTGGTTACTTAACCCAAAATAATGGTTTCCCCCTCAATAGAACGGGCGACATCTCAAAGACCTCATACGGTATTTATTAGATTATGTGTTATTGTCGTCACGGTGCTGACAAAAAAAAATCATGCTAATTAACACCTTGTTTATTTGTTATTCAGTCAATGTAGACTCCATCCTGTCATTATGGTTTACATTACATATATATACTCTTACACAAAAATACTGTGGCTTCATTATGTTATAGTAGGTGTTTTATCACTTACAGTGTGAAACTGGGTTACATTTTTCACTGTCTGCTGCAAGAAGTTCTTATATAGATCGAATAGTCAATTGGCATTTGGCTCAAAATATGTTTTTGGCTCTAAGCACTCATTAAGCAAAAAAAGGCAGCTTCAAGGGGAAAAAAGTCCCTTGCAATGTACAAAACAATTGTTGTACCAACAAGACAAACTGCAAAGCCTCTAAAGGGACATGGTAATGGAAAAAAAAAATGAAATGAGTGGGAAAATACCAGAATGTTGCTGAGCTTGTGAATTTGTTTTTAAAGTGACAGTCTAAAACCTAACACTAAATTCTGATTGGCTGATAGCAATGTTGATCAAGGAACATATTCTGCATGGAAGATGAAAAATATATGCAGGGCACCTTTCTCCAGTGTGCAATTCTGTGGTCCATTTTTGTTAGTCCTGGACCAAAATCTAAAGTTTAAAGGCTAGAACTCAGCACATTCCATTTTGGCTTCAACAGGCCAAAGGTGCATGGAACAAGGCGGGTTTAGAGCATCAGGTGTTTCCCATTCCTCAAGTAGAAAAACATGGCATGGCTTTTTAATTTCCGTACAGCAACAACTGTAAGAAGGAAAGAAGGCTTTCCAAAGGATAAACTGGATAAATCTGTAATATAATTACAAATATTTGAACTAAAGTTTAGTTAAAACTGACCTTGAATATCACCTCCTGTTTTTTAAAATATTTTGTTCACCTTCCCTCACACACCAAAACTCAATGATCTCATTTTCTACCCTTTAAAAATGGTGCCAGGGCAAATTATTAGTTTGAATGGATGCACTGTTCTGCTTCTGTCTCTGTTTCACCAGTTCCAGATTTGCTCTTCTGGCTGTCTGGTGCCTTTCGAAGTTAAGCAAATGGAGTGCTACTATTCTGTCTTTCACATCTCGTCTTACACACACCTATCACAACCATTCACAGCGTTCAGCCCCCTGCAAGCACTTGCACGCGGCAAACACAAACATGCAACATATTTGACAGCTCTGATTTCAAATGCATTCACCTCATTTCCATTTGACTCTTGGCTCCTGCTTACATCGGGCAAGCGGAGAGAGGATGGTGGACGTCCCAAAAATATGGAACGCAAAGCTTCCAGCTTTCCAAAGCAGCTGGGAAGACAAGTGATACCATTGTCAAATCATGAGGGTCCTTCCCATGAAACGTCGTTAAACCCTGTATGAAGGTTTGACACTGGGCTCGGTCAAAAGTCATTTTCCCCATAGTGTATTTACACCCCTTTTCTCATTTTCCTTTCTTAGTGCTAACCTTTGATTCAAGCTAATTTTTCTAGACTCTGTTTTAATGGCTATATTAAAAGATATTCACCAAAAAACAAGTCATGAAACTTACACAACTTAACAGCAATTTATTAAAAGTTTAACAAAAATTACATTTTTAAGGCCCTATGAATTTTTTTCCCTCAAATTTAATTTTTCCAGTTTAACGGCGTTAAACATATTTAACGTTACTTTACTTTCGCGTTACTTTTTAAATCTGGGCAGGGCTTGCTTGTTTGTTTTTAATATATAAAGTTCTATTTTTGGCAGATGTAAAAGCCTTTTTTTACACCAAAAGCCTCAGGCTTTGAGAAAAGTACATTCATGTCTGCACAGTAGACCGCAGAAGAAATAAAATGTCAATTCGTCAGCAAAAAAAAAGGAAAACAAATGTTAAAATATCTTGAGTAATTTTTGCTTATTAGTATGGTTGAATTGGATCACTGAAGGTCGGCAGCAAAGACATCGGTTAAAAAAAATGGAATAAAATTAAATGCATAAAGAATATTTGTATTATTTACCATATTTAATTATTGTAGGTTTGCGTCATATTCTGAGTTGAATCTTCCTGTTTTTATTCATTTTGAGGAATACTGAATCTGTTTTTTGTAAGTGAGATGAATAAATGCATGTTTACATTTATTCTAGAACTAACACTTTACTTCCGATTTCCCTCAACATGGGGACAGGAGAGCTTTTAATCAATAAATGGGGGGAAAAATAACTGCCGTTACTTATTTGAAAAAAGTAACTCAGATATTTTCTTGTCAATTAAAAAGTAATGCGTTACTTTACTAGTTACTTGGAAAAAGTAATATTACGTAACTCGCGTTACTTGTAATGCGTTACCCAAATAATGGGTTTATGTAAATATTGTTTTAAGTTTACCTAAATTTGAAGTTATTTTTTAAAGTCTAATAATGTTAAAACTGATAGCTCTTAATTATATGTTATGTTTCGTCAGTGGTTAAATATTAAAAAACAGTAACACTGGTATCAGTGATACCTTCAGTTAAAAAAAAAAACGAATATTAAAAATATACTGTGTTTATGTTGTTTCTACATTCATCTGAAGATTGAATGTGAAATTATTGCTAAATAAAAGTACAGTTAAAAAACTTTAATGTTAGGTGGGAATAATTGCGATTAATAGTGATTAATATTAGAAAAATATGTGCGCTTAATTTTTTTAATCAACTGACAGCACTAGTAATTACATTTTTCTGCTAAATATTCCTTAAAAACAATAATTTTAGTAGTAGTAGTAGTACCTACTATCATTACATTAAGTAATATATTTCCGTCACAGTTTTTTCAAGTTAAACCAAACTTTTTGATGGGTTGCTGTGAAGACTTTTAAATTTCTGTTTGTATATGATATGATGATAGTTGAAGAAACGGTAAAATACTCATGAAGTGACTCTCATGTACTCATATATTGACGCAGCAGAGCCTGAAAACACAGCGAGTTACAGTATGTGTGTAGTAAATGAAACCGCGCATCTGTGCCATTAATTCACAAAGAGAAATGCACAACATGCAGGATTCAAATTTAAATAGTATTTTTGCAGCTTAATATTCACAGACACAAGTCCATATTGCCTTTTGATTTAAGTGTACTGACCTACTTTTGATTTATTCATCCAAAATTCCACGTTATTCAATTTTTATGACCGGATTCCACAATTCCGTCTGTGTTTTCTGTCATTACACGGACCCTGCATTTAAGCAAATAACTCTACTAATCCTCCAGCACACCAGAATTAAAGCAAAAAAGGCACATTTGCCAAAGTCAAGTTGGAGGATAATTACTTGCTCCTGAAGAGACCTCCTAGGCAGCAACTCCGCACTGATCTCAGTCAGAAATTCTATTTAAACCCGTTTGTTCTTTGTTCTTTATATCATATTAGTCATGCACAAGAACACAATGGTTTCTATTAGCCTTCTGAGTCACAGTCTTGCATCGCATTTATGTGGATCTGGTTTTAGATGTGCATATATATTTTAAATGGTTTGGTGTGGTAAGCAAATTTAGTTTTGTTTGTTGATGGTGAGTCATATGAACAAAACAAGTATTGTAAATATCTGCAGCAGTGACCCTCTGTAATCTGGATTTGACTGTTATATCACTTTATTTAATCAGAATGATTCAGTTTCAGACCCCCTCAGAGATGGCAGGATCTTTCTGGATATGGGATAGGCTCATTTCTGGATTGAATAAAGTACAAACAGCAGAAAAACCCTTTGCACAGCGTCATCTGCATGTTGACTACTACTTTTACTGTACTCGGTGCCAGCTAGAAGCAGCTATTTATTATTCTGCTGGATTCTTGGACAGAAGTGGATTAGAAAAACGTAACCTGGTTTAGAAATGAAAAAAATAAATGCAACACATATAGGTTTGTTTAGCAATACATTATGAACTCAGGGATAGAGAATGAAGATGTATACCCATGACTGTTTTTATTTGAAGACTTTTTAATTTATTTATTTTTCATTGTCAGCAGCAATTTCTTGCTTAACTAAGAAAACACCATGTAAAAATATTTCCAATGTGCAGCTTTGATATTTAAGAAACAGTTTCTATTAAAAACACCTTAGAAAATGTCACATTTGGAAATTTTTGTTTTTTAATGGCCAAAAGAAACACATTTCTCTAGAAACTTAGTATATCGAAGTATAATAAATACATATATATATATATATTTGAGCATTTGAGAATTTAAGCAAGTTAATATGACAATGTAAAATAGATTTAGCAAGGATTTATTACATTTTTAAAAAATGACAGTAAAAACCTTTAAAATATTGAGTAGTTCTGTTTCAAATTAAGTAAACTTTAATTTCATGAACAATTTTTAAAAACATATGTGTAATGCTACTCTTTTCATCTTTTAGTATTTAAGGAAGTTTGACTTTGCTTGCAGATCAACATGTCCATGACAAAGAGCTTACTGTGTGCCTACATTTTAATTATAAATGATCAATTTAATGCATCTTTGATACATGAAAGTATCAATTTTTTAAAAAACATAAGTATTTTGAAATTAAACAGCAGTGCACAGTATATGTTTCTCATAAAGGCACCTGGATTGAAGCCGCAATAATTCTGCAATAACTTTAAACCTTCCCAGAGGCAAGAAACAGTCATGAATACAAGCAACAAGATGTTGGGCAGGGATATGAGAACCAAGGACACTGTGGAAGTTAAGTAGTAGATCCGGAATAGTTGGCATCTCGATTATAAACTAAGGTTCCTCTCATCGCGCTAAATGCTAATGCGGTTTGGTCTGCGTAGCAGCCCTTGAAAGAAATCTGACTCATTGCTAAAGCCCTTGTTGCCACGGTGGGTGTCCAGAAGAGAGTTTATTTTAATAAGATGTGGCATGCCAGTGCAATGAGTAAGGAAGAACAGAAAAGCACTCTGGGTTATGGAAGAGATAGCAATATAATATCCAGAAATACATATACAAAGCCATCTTCTATGTTTCCTCATATCAAGCATAACAGTGATGTTCTGCAATCTGCATTGACAAAATAGGCAAAGTTTCTTCATTTCTATTTGGATGCATGTAAATAAAATGTCACTTTTTTTCATTGTATAATGTTTCATAAAGTTTGACTTTGCTGGCAGATCAACATTTTCATGAAAAAGAGCTTCTGTGATTGCTGATCCATCATGCCTACAGCTTTGACCATGATAAATGACTCTCTGTGAGAAATTTAGTTTTAGTTAGATCATTTTCCATATGCATTTATTTTACATTACATATTTGTTCAGAGAAATACAGAATGTTTTGAGCCTGAGTGTCATTCAACTATCAGAAGAAGAAAAAATAATAGGAAAAAGAAAAAGCACGAAAGCTTAAATTGAGCGTGGCAGCGAGATTGGTATGACTAAAGCTCATTTAATTAATTAAATAACAATATAATATATAAATGATTACATCAAATTAAATTAAATTAAATAATGTAATAAAAGTATGTAATGGCTTGATACTATTACGGACTGCTAGAAAAACAAAAACTGTTAGGTTGTTAAGGGTTTAACAGCATTGCCATGTATAAAGCTTCTAACTTAACTGCATTTATCAGGTTACCAAACGATCTCAGTGATTCACTGACGGCTGAATCAATCCTGGTTGTTTTTGAATCAACAGCTCAACGAATCAATGAACAGTGGCGTGCATTGACAACCCGACGATGTCGGGTTTAACACATTTTTTTTTTTCTCGGTTACAGAATAAAATATACAACAAGCTGTATTTTGGGGGGGAAAAATAATATTTACCTGTCTGTTCTGCAGTCTTCTTCTGTCGCCATGTTGATTACAGGACATCCCAACACGGTAGCTTCGGTATTAAAATTACTTGAGAAATATGTTAGTGTTTATGTTTAACTTCCAAGTCGGTGTCTTGTATCTGTTTAACATAATTCCCATTGCACATGAAGACATTAATTCGGGCCAAATAGGCAGATTTTATGAGCTATATCCAGTGTTGGGCACGTACCTTTAAAAAAGTAATTAGTTATAGTTACTAGTTACTTCTCACAAATAGTAACTGAGTTAGTAACTGAGTTACATCATT
>JAHKKF010530217.1:6836-18582 GCA_019740295.1 Labeo calbasu
CAGAATGAGAGTCCAAACAGCTGATAAAAACATCACAATAATCCACAAGCAATCCACACCACTCCAGTCCATCAGTTAACATCTTGAGAAGCCAAAAGTTGCATGTTTGTAAGAAACGAAACCATCATCAAGACATTTTTAACTAAAATACAAGTCCATGATCCATAATAACAATTCCTCCAGTGAAAAAAAAGTCCATCTCCTGTTGTCTCTCACATTAAAATCCAGCCACATATTTGTTTAGAGCTTTTAAAACTTGCTAAATGACACAGCAGAGCCGCATCTACTGGGAAACCAGAGCAAAACGAGCCACAAAGTTACATGAAGAAAATTCTGCCATATTCCTTCACTGTTTTGTTCACTTTCGCTAATTTTAATAAGGTTTAGGCTAAAATCAGTCATCCAAACATGAAAATCTACTCATCTTCAGGCCATCCAAGATGTAGATGAGTTTATTTCTTCATCAGATTTGGAGAAATGTAACATTCCTTCACTTGCTCACCAATGATTGTGAATGGGTGCCGTCAGAATGAGAGGCCAAACAGCTGATACAAACATCACAATAATCCACAAGAAATCCGCACCACTCCAGTCCGTCAGTTCACATCTTAAGACAAAAGCTGAAACAGATCCATCATTAAGACATTTTTAACTAAAATACAAGTCTGTAATCCATAATGTTGCTTACTCCAGTGAAAAAGTCCATCTCCTGTTGTCTCTCACGTCAAAATCCAGCCAAATTTTTGTTTAGAGCTTTTAAAACTTACTAAATAACACAGCAGAGCCACGTCTGCTGGGAAACCAGAGCAAAACAAGCCACAGCATTATATGATATAAAACATTCTGCCATATTCCTTCATAGTCTTGTTCACTTTCGCTAATTTTAACAAGGTTTAGGCTAAAATCAGCTATTCAAACATACAAATCTACTCACCCTCTACTTATCCAAGATGTAGATGAGTTTGTTTCTTCATCAAATTTGGAGAAATGTAACATTCCTTCACTTGCTCACCAATGGAAGTGAATGGGTGCCGTCAAAATGAGAGTCCAAACAGCTGATAAAAACATTACCATAATCCACAAGTAATCCACACCACTACAGTCCATCAGTTAACGTCTTGAGAAGACAAAAGCTGCATGTTTGTAAGAAACGAAACTATCATCAAGACGTTTTTAACTAAAGTTCGTAATCCATAATAACACTTCCTCCAGTGAAAAAGTCCATCTCCTGTTGTCTTTCTCATCAAAATCCAGCCACATTTTTGTTTAAAGCTTTTAAAACTTGCTAAATATCACAGCAGAGATGCGTCTGCTGGGAAACCAGAGCAAAACGAGCCACACCATTATATGATATAAAACATTCTGCCATATTCCTTCATTGTTTTGTTGACTTTCACTAATTTTAACAGGGTTTAAGCTAAATGCCAAGGAACCAGGAGAACATTGTCGTCCAAACATGACATTTTTGTTTAGAGCTTTTAAAATTTGCTAAATAACACCTCAGAGCCGCGTCTGCTGGGAAACCAGAACAAAACGAGCCACGACTTTATATAATATAAAACATTCTGCAATATTTCTTCATTGTTTTGTTCACTTTCGCTAATTTGAACAAGGTTTAGGCTAAATGCCAAGGGACCAGGAGAACATTTCAGAATCAGTCGTCCAAACATGAAAATCTACTCATCCTCTGGCCATCCAAGATTAGGATGAGTTTATTTCTTCATCAGATTTGGAGAAATGTAACATTCCTTCAGTTGCTCACCAATGGATGTAAATGGGTGCCGTCAGAATGAAAGTCCAAACAGCTAATTAAAACATCACAATAATCCAGAATTATTTTGCTATTTGTTTAGAGCTGTTTTGGCTTGTAAACAGTGCTTGATCTGTGCAGATTTCTCTCCTGATTCAGACCAGACCACGTTTTCACCGGAGGAAGCGTTGTTATGGATCATGGTCTCGTATTTTAGTTAAAAATGTCTTAATGATGGATTTGTTTCAGCTTTTGTCCTCTCAAGATGTGAACTGATGGACTGGAGTGGTGTGGATTACTTGTGGATTATTGTGATGTTTTTATCAGCTGTTCAGACTTTCATTCTGACGGCACCCATTCACATCCATTGGTGAGCAGTTGAAGGAATGCTACATTTCTCCAAACCTGATGAAGAAACAAACTCATCCTAATCCTAAATGGCCTTCCTTTAACCCTAAACACAACAAAATGCAGAATTCATAAACCAATATGGAAAATTCCCTTACAGTATGTAAACACAGTACATTCTGCCCTATTTTTTTGAGTGTTGTGTATGTGTGTGAGAGCTTGTGTGTGTGTGTGTGTGCTGTCAAATGTCACAAACCTGGTGGCGAGTGATTCAGCAGCGGATCAAAGCCGCAGCGCAGCCGTAAAAACGCCAGTAAAAAGGTCAGTCCTGACGGAGCTCAGCGCCGGACCTCACGCACCAGGGAAAGGCTGTTTTCACTTAGGATTATTTTCCTGGAAAAACAAACCGCTGTTGTGGCCCAAACTCACGACTAAGAATCCAAACGCATCTCAGTGTGGCATCATTACTATGAAAGTGAAAATTTCACTGAACTAACATGACAAAAACATTAAAGTGTTAACTAATATTAAAAGTTTTTTAAAAAATATACATCACATTACGGAAGCAAAACAGGTTGCATTTCATTTTGTCTTTACAATGTTCTGCTTGGCATCTGCGTTTTAATGAGTCGAGTTCACAAAGACGATGCAGTGCCATATGGGATCCTCCGCCAGATTGTTTTAAAAAGGCCTCATTTTCTTTCCTTTGGGTAAAACCTTTGCATACTTTTATTTTTTATTGAAATTGAACTTTTTTGGGGATATAATCAATACTCATTCAACACCTCACTTTCAAATGGGCCAAATCGCTCCTGCGCATCATCATGGCTTGAATTTTGTGATTATTGAAATGGACACTCTCAGAACTGGAGCAGCGCTTTAAATGATGTCATCAATCATCCGTTTCCAGGTCACCTGTGGAGCGCCGGACACCTGTGAGAGGAGCAGAGAGGACCGCAGCGTCCAAAAAAACCTCTACAGACAAACAAGGACACGCTGCTGGAAGGGTCACGTGTTCCTATGAATCACTGTAAAATATCATTTATGCTTAAGCATAGAGGTCCTATAAAAAATGATCGTAATTTCAACAGTAAAAGACTAAAAACGCTAAAGGTAAAAGTCTGTTTAGTCACTATAACAAAAACTTCAACTTAGAAACAGGTTAATTACTGCCTAAAAATGAAGTTCAATCAAACTGGCTGTACAAGTGATTTTAATAATAATAAAAACAAGCTGAATCTTGTAAAAGTTAAAATTGGTGAAATATTTTGATTCATGGAAAACCGGTTAACAATGACTAATTGCATGATATTTATTTATTTTATTATTATTTTTTGCTTTACAGATTTATACAGTGAAGATCTGTAATAGATCTGGACATTTTCTGTAATTTTACAATAAATACTGTCGATTTTTTTTCTGATCATTTATGTACAGTAGGGTTTTATTTCACATCTTATGTTGTTAAATGAATATTTATTTCCTTAATTTAGTGTGGTATGTGATGCCATGATGGTGTTTTGTAATTGTGTGCACCTACAGGTATCTAGTATTTAACTTAAGACTGTGGAAAAGCTACTTGAGATGAGCCTTGATTCTTTATGAGACTTACTATTGACCATCTGCATATTTTAAAGTTGGTTGTCATTATATTATAAAGGTAAAACAAGTAGTTGAGTAGTTTGGTGTATTCGTATTATTTAAATGAATAAAATATACTTTTTTAACAACATCAATGTAAGTTAAATCTGTAAAACTTAAAATCTATTTTTTATTATTTTATTTTATTTTATTTTATTTTATTTTATTTTATTTCAAGTTCTGGCAACTTTTTTTTTTTTTTTTTACCTTAAATTGGACTTTTTAATTCAAATTTAATTAAAACTAAAACCACAAATAAAAAATCTAAATAAAATAAACAGAAATTAGATAATTAAATCTAAAAAGCTTACAATAAAATAAAAAATACAAATAAAAAATAAGTTAATTAAATAAATTTAAAATGAGTGAATATAAATAAAATGAAAACAGTTTAGAAACAATTTATTTAAAAAAAACGAATAATGAAAATAATAATAATAAATAAAATAAAATAAGTAAAAATAACAAAACACAACAAAATTACTAAAACTTTAATTAATATTAGAATAAAAAATTAAACAGAAACTGTTTTTAAAATGTTTTTAAATTTAAAATGTTAATAAAAAGTATAATAGTATCTCAATCATATTAAAATAACCCTGTTGTCAGTTCTTTTTTTAATAATAAATAATATTCATATTATTTAAATGAATAAAATGTACTTTTTGACAACATTTTAAAATGTAAGTTAAATCTGTAAAACTTAAAAAGTTGCTACCATATTTTTTTCCCAATCTGTTTTTTATTTTATTTTATTTTATTTTAAGTGGCAATCAAATTTAATTAAGACTAAAACCACACAAAAACATCAAAATAAATTAAACTGAAATAAAATAAATAAATATAAAAAAGCTTACAATAAAATGAAAATAACGAATAAATTAATGAAATAAAATAAAAAAAGCAATTTAGAAATATTAAAAACTATTAATGAAAATAATAATTAATAAAATAAATTTACATAATTACTAAAACTTTATTTAATATTAAAATGAAAAAAGAAATAGAAAATGAATTTAAAATGTTAATAAAAAGTATAATATCTCAATGATCCTTTTTTTCTGTATATTGTCTGTGAGAACTCATTTGAACCTATTTATATATTTTCTCCAATTTTGCATTTTCTGAACGAGCGAGTAGCTGTCATAACATTGCTGTTGTATGCGGTTTTATCGTGTTAGTTTGTGGCTGATTTGTGTTCATCAGACCGCATGATTTGAGGAATCATTCTCACAGCCCGAGTTTAGTACTCAGGGTGAGTAGTTTGTTAGCAAACAGCAGTAAATACGGCTTACGGTGCTGCTTTGTGTGCGTGTGGGATTGATAAAGAGCAAACAGATCATTACCTTCAGCCAGTGTCTTTGTGCTTGTGTTTACCTCCGGCGACTAATGAGCCCATCCTGCGTCTTCACACAGCATCGTGCACTCCCACACGCAGAAGGGACCCGGCCGCCACATGCCCGTAATAACCATCGGCGTGTGAGAATAATGCACAGAGCGTTTTCAGGAGCGGCTGGAGAACACGAGAGACCCTCATCATCCCGCGCTCTGCGTGAGTCAGAATCGGAGAGTCTCCGTGACCTTCTTAAGAACATGAAAGCTTTTTGTTTATTCTTCATAACTGACGCCCACCTGCAAGCATGCATTCGTGCATGACCAAAAACACTGGCACCGAAGACTCGTGCAACGCTCACTCCTCCTCAACGCCGGCCAAATAACAAACAAACGCCCACAAACACTGATGGAGACTCTTCTGCTCACCTGCCTACAAACACAATGACCTGCTATTCAGAAGAAGGGCAACACAAGTCCTCTAGAGATCCTGAAAGAAATCTTACTGTTAGGAGGAAGCCTTCAAGAAACAAAAACACCAACAACAGCTCTTAAATATCTCAAATGTTTTACTCCTTTCGCTGAAATCTTCTGCATCTCAGATGTTTCTCTTGAGAAAATGATCCCGGTAATCTCACTTGTGCCTCATTTAGAGCAACCAGATGCTTTAAAACAAGACAAAACAGACATTAAAATAACCCAAATATGAAGACGTAAACAAACTGTTTTAATTCATTTACTTAGTAACTGTACTTTTCCAATTTACAAATAAGCATTTTTTATATAATACAAATTACAACACAACTTTATAGTAAATCACTGTCACAAAATTCTCAGGAATCTGTAGTTTCAAGTTTTATTTATTTATTTATTTAAGTGTGATTTCCAGACCGGAAAAAATCATGGAAATTAATATACATTTTTCTAGTTATGTCAAGCTCTAAAATATTTGATTAGGTAAAAATTGCTATTTGTGAATAAAAAATAAATAAATAAATAATAAACCTTTTCTTTAATAACAAACCAGTGTTATTTTAGTATCAAGGAGAAACTTTTATACATTTTTCTTAAGTCTTTCTTGATTCATTTTTATTACTATTTAGAGTTAATTTATATTTTTTATATTTTCTGTTCATGTTGCTACCGTGTTTTTAAAGAAAAAATAATAAATAAATAAATAATAAATATAGAAAGCTTACACTTTGGTATAACATGACACTACAATTGTAATTTAAATAAATAAAATAAAAATGTAAAAACTAAATGAATACAATAAAATGAATACAAACAATATAGATTTTTTTTTAACAAAAAACTAATAAAAATGAAAAAAAAAAACACAACAAAATTAATATAACAAAAATAAAAAATTACAATTAAAATTAAAAAAATAAAAATCATTTTCAGAAATGTTTTTATTTTAATTTTAGGTAATTGTATTAATTGTGTTGTGTTACAATAACATTTTTAATTTTTTTTTTTTAAGTATATAATTTTTTATTAATTTTTATTTCATTTTGAGTTATTTTATCAAGTCAAATTAAATGATAATAAGAAAGCTAGCTGAAATAAAATAAATTATATTTTATTCGATTTCATGTAACAAAAATGCTTTAAAATGTTTTTGGTTATACTTACCTATAAAAATCCTGTCAAAAAATGGTCTAAAACAGTTTTATGCAGAAACGTAAATGAATTGTGATAGAATTAATATCTTGTCATTTTGCTCTTCAATTAAACGTACCATGATATAAGCATGTTTAGATACCTGTAATGGAAATGAGACAAAAATAATAAATAAATTTATTAATTTTTGTTTTTGTATTTGTACTGGAAAACTGTAAAAGAACTTACTACTATACTAACTATACTGACTCATTTGTGAGTTTTAATTTCTCCTGAGGAATTAAAGAAGAAGTTAATCCTTAAAAGAAACATAACCAAGATGAGCGGGTCTAACGTGTGAGCAATAACTTCCCTTATTACTAGAGATTTCTCCACCTGCTTCTGTGAGGCTTCGTCCTTTAACCTGAAGCCGGCAGGTTGAAGCCCTGAGTAATTGCACTTTTCTTTCACATAATTTCTCCCCTCCTCAAACCGAAATGGTTTGACCTGCTGAAGTAAACAGGCATTAATCACAGACGGATGGGGAATTATCAGGAGGGGAGCCCACGGCGTTTGAAGGGGAGCGAGGAGCGGCGGGCCGCAAAGATGGATGCGGTCGGGGCGCTGGGCTTCGCCGTCCTTGGGGAGGAGGACGGCACCAGCTGATGGGGTCACTGTGTCCACCTTGCGAAAGTGTGTCAAGGACAGAAAGCAGGGAACTAGCGCCGAATTTGTCAAGCTGACTTCGAAATGCGACGAGTGAAGATCACAGATCAGGACAAAACAACCAATCACCCAGAGGAGAGCGGGACGCTCGGGAGACGGGATGGTCGCGGACACGTTTCAGTGTTTCCATCCGAAGCTGTAAATAAAGCATTGTTTCCATCTCGTGTGTTTGAGAGCACAAAACCAGCACCTCTTGGGAAACTGGTGCAAAATATTAGCAATAAAAATGGAAGTTGCTGCAAGCCAGTGTAGCTCTTTACACATGCAAATAAACGCAATTACAAACACTGTTGTGTTATTTTGCATTTGCATGCCTGATGTTTGGATATGCAATCACAGGAGAAAGTTCTGGAAAGTGATTATACCTAAACATTATCACTAAAAATCAATCTGACCCATTATCATTAATCCAGTAATCCACATGATCTGTCGAGGAAAACGTCATTGGGAATGCAAGAATTTATCTGGTAAATGTGTTTCCATCGTAGTTTATGTGCATGTTTTCTTATTAAACAAAAAAATGATCCTCCTCAACAGAGCGCATACATTTTTATGCACACCTTGCCGTTTTCGTCCAGTGTTTTTTATGCAGTATCCCAAAAATTGTAGATGGAAACACTGCTATCGAATGATGTTTCTTCTACAATTCCCATGTAGAAATAAAAGCACACAAATGAGTCAATATTATTCTTAAAAACAAGCTTTTTAATTAGCAATTAATGGTTCCTTGAGTATTAAGAAAATTAATGACAAATGTCTTTGAAACAAAAAAGCATGTTGAATTGCAACTGAAAAAATAATGCATTGAATTAACAGTGCTTGCATTTTAATGCCTTGTATTTTCAGGGCTTGTATTTTTAGGCTCTGAAGTTTAATTGTTAATTCAGTGCATTATTTTTTCAGTTAGTGCAATTCCACATGCTGTTTTGTTTCAAAGACGTTTGCCATTAATTTTCTTCCATACTTCCCATTTCGTAAAATGTTTTTTAAAATGGAAAAAAGTTCTTTAGATTATTGAAAAGTGATGTTCACACTAAGAAAAAAATGGTTATTTGGAGAACTGATTACTGAAAGGTTATTTGAGGATCCAAAAATGAAGGTTCTTTTTTAATATTGATGTTTCCATTATTCATTTAAAGTTATTTATAGTGGAATACGATTTTTAAAATGTTCTTCAAACCAAAGAAAAATGTGGTTCTTGACCACTGAAAGGTTCTTTGATGAACCAAAACCAAAAATGTTTCTCTTCTCTTCTTTCTTTCTTAAAAATGAAGGTTCTTTATTGCCATTGATGGTTCCATGAAGAACATTTAACGTCCTTGGAAACTTCTTTATAGTGTAAAAGTGTTCTTCACACTTAGGAACAAATGGTTGTTTTGAGAACTCTTCACTGAAAGGTTCTCTTCTATACTCTTAAAAATAAAGGTTCTTTTTCTATATGAATGGTTTCCATTATTCATGAAAGCTTTCAATTGCAAAAAAGGTTCTTTAGATTTGTATGTAAATGTTTAGAAATGTAGAAATGTTCTTAACGCTAAGAAAAAAGTTCTTACATTTTCTCTTCTATACTCTTAAAGTTAAAGGTTCTTTACTGATATTGAAGGTTTCATCAAGAACATTCTCCATTATTCATGGAAGCTTTTTTTATGTTCTTCACACTAAGAAAAATGGTGAACTGTTCAATGAAAAGTTCAGAAATGTTCTTCTATACTCTTAAAAATGAAGGCACTTTATAAACCTTTAACATCCATGGACTCTTTCCATTCCACAAAAGGTTCTTTATAGTGGAAAAAGGTTGTTCAGATGATTGAAAAGTGTTTTTCACATTTTTCTGTTCAATGAACCAAAATGGTTCTTCCAAAAATGGTTCTTATATGGTATTGGTTAAACGTAAAAAAACATTTTTTTTTTGGAGAACTGTTTATTGAAAGGTTCTTTGAGAAGCCAAAACCAAAAATGTTCTTTTCTATACTCTTAAAAATAAAGGTAATGGTTTCCATTATCCACACAACCATTTCGATTGCAAAAAAACGTTCTTTATAGTGGAAGAAGGTTCTTCAGATTTTTTAAATGTTCTTCACAGTAAGAAAAAAAAAAGCGGTTCTTGGCCATTGAAGGTTCTTTGAGGAACCAAAACTGTTCTCTTGTATACTCTTAAAAATAAAGGTTATTTTTCCGATATTGATGGTTTACATTGTTCATGGAAGATTTCCATTGCAAAAAAGGTTCTTTATAGTGGAAGAAGGTCCTTTAGATTTTTAAAATGTTCTTTACACCAAGAAAAAAAAAATGGTTCTTGACCATTGAAAGGTTTTTTGAAGAAACAAAACCAAAAATGTTCTTCTATACTCTTAAAAATAAAGATTCTTTACTGGCGTTTATGGTTCCATGAATGACCTTTAACATCCATGGAATCTTTCCATTCCACAAAAGGTAAAAAAATGGTTGTTTTGACAACTTTTCAATGAACCAAAATGGTTCTTCCAAAAGTGGTTTTTATTTGCCATTGGTTAAAGGTAAAAAAAAAAAATGGAGAACTGTTCACCGAAAGGTTCTTTGAGGAACCAAAACCAAAAATGTTCTTCTTGACGTTGATGGTTCCATGAAGAACCTTTAACATCCATGGAAACTTTGGAAGCTTCTTTATAATTGGGTTGGATATAAAAGGGTTGTTCAGATTATTGAAAAGTGTTCTTCACACTTAGACAAGAACTGTTCACTGAAAGGTTCTCTTCTATGCTCTTAAAAATAAAGGTTCTTTATTGATATTAAAAGTTTCATGAAGAACATTTTCCATTATTCATGGAAGCTTTCCACTGCAAAAAAGTTTCACTGTTCACTGAAAAGCACAGAAAAGTTCTTCTACACTCTTAAAAATAAAGGTTCTTTACTGGCATTGATGGTTCCATGAAGAACCTTTAACATCCATGGAATCTTTCCATTCCACAAAAGGGTTCTCTGTAGTCAGTGTTGGGGGTAACGCATTACAGGTAACGTGAGTTACATAATGTTATTACTTTTTCCAAGTAACTAGTAAAGTAACACATTATTTTTTAATTGACAAGAAAATATCTGAGTTACTTTTCACCCCATTTATTAACAAAAAGCTCTGCTTTCCCCATGTTGAGAGAAATCGGGAGTAAGATGTTAGTTCTAGAATAAATGCGAACATGCATTAATTCATCTCACTCAAAAAAAACAGATTTGGTATTCCTCAAAATGAATCGAAACAGTGAAATTCAACTCAGAATATGAAGCAAACCTGCAATAATTAAATGTTAAATAATACAATTATCTTTTATGCATTTAATCCCATTTTATTAACCGATGTCTTTGCTGCCGACCTTCGATGATCCAATTCAACCATACTAATAAGCAAATAATACTCAAGATAATCTAACATTTGTTTTCCTTTTTTTTTATTACTGAAGAGTTGACTTTTTTTCTTCTGCATTCTACAGACATGAATTTACTTTTCTCAAAGCCTGAGGCTTTTGGTGTGAAAAGGCTTTTACATTTGCCAAGAATAGAACTTTTTATCTTAAAAACAAACAAGCAAGTCCTGCTCAGATTTAAAAAGTAACACAAAAGTAAAGCAACGCATTACTTTCTATAAAAAGTAACTAAGTAACGTAATTAGTTACTTTTTTAGGGAGTAACTCAATATTGTAATGCATTACTTTTAAAAGCAACTTTCCCCAACACTGGTTATAGTGGAAAAAGCTTGTTGAGATGATTGAAAAGTGTCCTCCACACTGGTTGTTTTGAGAACTGTTCATTGAACCAAAATGGTTTTTCCAAAAATGGTTCTTATATGGCGTTGGTTAAAGGTAACAAAGGGATGCAAATAAAGCTCTTTATAGTGGAAGAAGGTTCTTTCGATTTTAAAATCATCTTCACACCAAGAAAAAAATAGTTATGGGACACTGAAAGGTTCTTTGAAGAACCAAAACCAAAATTGTTCTTCTACACTCTTAAAAATAAAGCTTCTTAATTGGCGTTGATGGTTCCATGAAGAACCTTTAACATCCATGGAATCTTTTCCATTCAACAAAAGGTTCATTATAGTGGAAAAAAGGTTGTTCAGATTATTGAAAAGTGTTCTTCACACTTAGAAAAAACATTTGTTTTGAGAATTGCTCATTGAACCAAAATGGTTCTTCCAAAAATGGTTCTTATGGCGTTGGTTAAAGGTTAACAAAAATGGTTCTTTGGAGAACTGTTCACTGAAAGGTCCTATGAGGAACTAAACCCAAAAATGTTCTCTTCTATATTCTTAAAAATAAAGGTTCTTTTTCGATATGACTGGTTTGCATTATTCATGGAAGCTTTCCATTGCAAAAA